>CM055123.1:196457124-196732124 GCA_029206835.1 Rana muscosa
CCTCTAGTAATCTTGAATGTGCCAGTAATCTGTGAATTAATGCGAATACGGGCGAGTGACATGGTATAGAGGAGTCTGATCCAGGCTATCAGCCGTGGACCAAAGCCATACAACTGCAAGACCCGAAACAGGTATGGCCATTCCACACTGTCAAAGGCCTTGCAGGTGTCTAGGGATACTACAACCCGGGTCGGTGGACAGTCATGTGGAAACGTCAAATTGTGGAACAGTCTACGAATGTTCATCCTGGTCGATCGACCCGGTATGAAACCACCCTGATCACTCCCCACTAGCTTTGCAATCGCCCTGTTCAGACGGTTTGCCAGAGCTTTAGCCAGAATTTTGGTATCGACATTAATAAGAGATATCGGCCGATAAGAGTCACATTTTAATGGATCTTTTCGCGGTTTAAGAAGTAAGACCATAAGTTCCTCTCTCATTAAAGGGGGGGAAGTACTCCTTCCTTCAAGACCGCATTGTACGTTTTGAGCAAAATAGGGCCAAGAAGGTGTTTTGAAATTGCTTATACCATTCCACTGGAAACCCGTCCAAACCTGGTGTCTTATGAGCCGGCATCTGTGAAATCGCAAGCGAAAGTTCTTCCACAGACAGTGGCTCATCCAACTCTCCCCGGACCTGGTCTGTCAATCGGGGGAGCGACACTTGGTCCAAATAGTCATCTAGTTGTGTCTCCGAGTAGGTAGCTCTGGAAGTATAGAGGTCTTGATAAAAGGAGAGAAAGGCTTCTGCTATATCCTGAGGGACAGCACTAATCGTAGTCCCTGAGACTAATATCCTGGGGATAGAGATAGGGGCACTGTCGGATCTGGTAAAATATGTGAGTAGGCGACCCGCTTTGTTGCCATGCTCAAAGGTCTTCTGCGTGACATAGAGTAGACGTTTTTTAGTGAGATCTAGCAAGCGAAGTTCGTATTCCCTGTAACTATGAAGCCACGGGGCTAACGTGGCCGCAGAGGGTCTTTCAGAGTATTCTGCCTCCGCCTTCATCAAAGTCTGTTCTTATTCCTCAGTACGTTGCAGATTATTTTTGCGCAAAATACCAGTAATAGACATAAAGGTACCTCTCAACACTGCCTTGGAAGCATCCCAGACAGTGGTGAGTCCAGTGGTACCCTGATTCAGCCGCCAGTATTCAGTCACACCTTTCTGGCACTCTGCCTGTACAATCTCATCCTCAAGCCAGTGCGAGTTCAATCTCCAGACCCGAGGGCCCGTTTTTGGCAGGAGGAGGAGACTAACCAGCAAAGGAGCATGGTCTGAGATCCCTCTAGGCAGGTAAGCTATGGAATGAACCAGGGGGAGTACATCTGCCGGAGCAAATGCCATATCTATACGAGACATAGTATGGAAGGAGTCCAAATGACAGGAAAACTGTCTGTCATCCGGGTGCTTCCAACGCCATAGGTCGGTAAGGGCAAACACCTGGGTCCAGTCAACAAAAAAGGGGTAGGGCCTGCCCCCACCCCGCAAGCGGTCCACTGAAGGGTCGAGTACAGCATTGAAATCACCTACAAAGAGCTGGTGATCGGGACAGATGGGAAAGAATTTCTGAGGAAAACGGTGGAGGAATATATATGTTCACCAGCGTAAGAATTGTGGAGGCTATACGGAGGGTAAGTATAACGAATCGTCCCGCAGGATCTGACTTCACAAGCAAAGTCTCAGCCGGGAGAGACTTCACCAACAAAATCGAGACCCCACGGGAGAAGTTGGAATAAGAGGCATGATAGTGGGTAGCCAACCAAGGCTGTTTAAGGGACTTAAGCTTAGAGTCAGTAAGGTGAGTCTCTTGGAGACAAATGATATGGGGTCTGTGTTTTTTTAGATAGGAAAACAGCAGGGACCGCTTGTGAGGGGGAGTTCAACCCCCTAACATTCCATGAAATAAGTTTTAAAATGTCAGCCATGAGTAAGTGTAACTAGTACAAGAACAATGCAAGGATAATCATACGATTGCAGCATACCACAAATAACAATTACTATGATACTGTCTATAATAGGAGTGCAATAACAGCAAAAGGTAAGTTTTCCTGGGAGCAACTGTACCAACCAAACACCAAAGAGGCCAGCCATTCTCAGTATCTAAAACCTGTGAGAAGACCGCCTAATTAAACATCCCAACCACAGTGAGCATTGGATCCCAAAACAAGAACATACCCCCCATAGCAACAGTCTGGAGAGGAAGTAAGAAGCCCTGTGGCCTCGCCACCTACTTGTATGGGGGGAAGTAGCAGTTCCATAAGGGCTCACAAATGTAGTGTAAACGTCCCTATTGCAGAATCTGGAGAAAATAAAATAAAAATTCCCCTCTTTTTTTTTTTTGAATAAAAGGCACAAACAGTAATAAGTGCAGGGGGCACAGTAGTAGTAATCTTCAAACAATTCAAAGGGCAGTGTTAATAGGAGCTCTCATTAGGATCGTCAATTGTGCAAGAGTGACCTTCGTAGGAAAAATGAAAGAAAATTAGGTCCAGCCTCTGACCAAGGGGAGAAAGTCACAGTAACAGGTTGATTCCCAGAGGACCATGCCCCTAGGAAGCAGATAGGAGAAATGAAGGGTCACCTTGAAACTCATGATCTGTCACTTGAGAATTCAATTGCGGCGTTGCCTGGGTTGTTTCCCAAATCTTGAATCTAGCCAGGACATAGCTTCTTTAGGACAAGAGCAAAAGTGAGCTTTGCCTTCATAGATGATCCGCAGCTTAGCAGGGAACAACATAGCATAGAAAAGGCCTTCATTGCGGAGACGATCTTTCACTGCTGCAAAGGATATGCGCTGGCGCTGCACTTCAGCAGAGAAATCAGGATAGATGGAAATGTTATTACTGTTGAACTTGATGGGACCTTTTTCTCTGGCCAGGCGTAGAATAGTAACCTTGTCCCGGAAGTTAAGGAATTTTGCAAAGAGAGATCTTGGGGGGGGGGGGGCAGGCTGTGGGGCGCACAGGGGGGGGGGTGCGGTGCGCCCGCTCAATCTCAAAGGTTTTGGAAAATTCTTCCACCCCGAGTACATCATGCAGCCATTTGTGCAAAAATCTTTCCGGGCAGGAACCCTCCAATCGTTCCGGGAACTGCACAAATCTAAAGGTTGTTCCTCCTGGAACGATTCTCCAAATCGTCCAACTTAGCTCTGAGGGCTCCCAGCTCATCTGTGGCTGTGCGTACAGTGGCAGATAAGGGATGCACAATGTCTTCCAGGGAGCTGACACGACCCTCCACCTCCCCAGTCGTGTCCCTCAAGTTCTGAACATCCTGCTTCAGGAGGGAGCAATCAATATGGATTCTCTCCATTTGTATAGTGAGGGAAGTTTTAACATCCTTAATGGCCACCAGAATTTCAGCCAGGGTGGGCTCAGCAATGGAGGGGCTCAGAGATGCAGAGTCCTCTGAATAAGCCAGGGAGTCTAAGGGTTCAGAGTGTACAGCCTGGGTGCGGAAAACAGCAGGGACAGAGCCACTCACCCCCTGATAAGAATCCTGTGCTGCAGATGGAGCTGCCTGCGACGCGGCCTTGTGCACTGCTGGAGGATCGGCGCCATCTTGTCTTCTAAACCGGGCCAGTTGTTTCGCCGCGGATTGGGGCGCGGGTGGCCCGTATTTATTCACCATCATGCCTGAATCTGGTGCCCGCCGTCCTTAGGAGCAAAACGGTGCCTTTAGATAGAAGATTGAGGGTAGGATGGATGTATGGAGCCGGAGCTGTGAGATCAAGCAGCCGCTCTCATGGACTCCTAGCCACGCCCTCCCTGAAATTGCTATTTAATTCATATAATAATCAAAGCAAACTCCTTAATATCTAAAGCAAGGGCTTTGAAAAACACTACCCTAGCATTTCTAGCTGCAGCCATATTGAGTAAGGGCGGACAATTCATTCAAATTGGGAGCTAGTCTCCTGTTTTCTGTTAACTCCAAAGTGCAAAAGATGTGCATTATGGGCAAGTGAAGTGAAAGTATAAGCTGCTAGTGTGACAGTCATTAAAGTGAAATTTACTTCCTGGAATACATCTGCCCTTAGCTTAGGTATGCAGGTAGAGGGCATTCTTAGCTGAGAAAACCCCTCCTTCCTCTTCTCCAGATAAAAGAAAAAAAATGCCCTTGAAGACTCCTGGGATGTATGACGTCAGTTTGGCTGAGGCCAGGAAGCTATTGAAGAAATGTAAAAATAAAAAAGGTTTAAATGAGGAAAATATATAATCTACCTTCCTATCTATTTACTAATAAAAATAGTTATTGTTGATTGAGAGAGTTTAGTTCTGATATCATGTACTGTATAAAATACCTATCATAGTGGATGTGCAGGTCACAAGAAGAAAAATGTTGTGTGTCTGACTTTTCTTGATATGATAACAAGTTGTTGTTGGAAATGATGGGGAGAAAAAACAGATAATTAACAAAAACCTGGGCCTGTATACTTGCCATGACCACACAAATGTGCATTGTGTAATGCTTGTTTTGAAACACTATAACAATAAACATGTAAAAAAAAAAATGCAAATTTAATATAGTATCTTGCCTTTGACCTGACCAGTAAATGCAACAGCTGTAAGCTGAGCAACTGATAATTTAATAATCAGATACTTTAAAAGAGATGTTTTGTATCTTATCCATTTTTTTTCTTCACATCAGGGAACTAAGAAGACACGTCAGCCTTATTTTCATATCGAATATCCAGTATGGACACTGTACAGATATACCTCTGGATTATGTGTCTCGGGTTTGTACCTGCTGTTTTTTTTATCTCTCTCTCTCTCTCTCTCTCTCTCTCTATCTATCTATCTATCTATCTATATATATATAATCTCTATCTTTTTATAGTTTTTAAGGTTTTTTTGTAGGGATTTCTTTCTTGTGGTATGTTGAGATCTGTACTCAGTGGTTCATGTTTGCTTGTCAGATGCTGCTGTTGTGTACGTGTTTGTCCCAAATGAAGCCATCGTCTCTGGTGAAGAAAATGCAGTCATTTCCAGAAAATGAAGCAAAGACATTCCTGGACTTAGATCAGGAGGTATTTTTTTCAGTTATATAGTAGGAGAAGCTGTAATTTCTGTTTGAGAATAATGGGAGCTGGGACCTATTTATAGAAATCGCATGTCATTTGGATATTGGTGAAGTTGTGCCATGTCTACGGCCAGAGTGCTGTATAAAGCATACCTAAACAGTCCTTTTGCTGCAGAAGTCGGCACTGTATCACCAGAGGCATGCCGTGAATGTAGCATATATTGCACATGTTGGTAAGCAGAATGTTATGCGTTTTTGATTAAAGTATAACTAAAGGCAAAACTTTTATTAAAATTTTTTAACGGGAAAAGGCAAAATATTTTATTTTGCTTTGGATAGAGGGGAGATGGATTACAACCCCTATCAGTTTTTATGGCTGTCTGTGTCCTGGTTAAAGTGGTTGTAAACCCACATAGACAACTTGCACCTACAGGTAAGCCTAGATTAAGGCTTACCTGTAGGTGCAAGAAATATCTCCTTAACCTACATCGTTAAGGAGATATTTACTATATATCGATGCGCCGATGACGTCATGCGCACTAGCGGACCGGCTTCATTGCCGGCCAGAGCGCGCATACGTGTGACGTCTTTGCCGCTCTGACCAATCACAGCGCCGGCACGGCGATACATTGACATCCGTGACGGGACATCGAGGCAACATGGCGACATAGCTCATTATGGCTTTCTTTTGCAGGGTTTTTTAAAAAAAAACAACAATTTTTTCCAGGGTTTACTTCCTCTTTAAGGACATTCACACAATCTATTTGTCCTGTTTACTTTTCTGGGGTCAACCCAGATAATAGTAATCGAGGGGAAATCTTCCAATGGGGACACTAATTCTGGGGACCTGAGGGTCCCCAAGGAATTTCCTTAATTTTTTTAGGAATTTCCTGGTTTGGTGTATTCACTCAAAGCAGAAGCCGATCTGCGGGTGCCAGGCACTGGATGTCCTCTGGTACCCGCCGATCGTCGGTAAAACACACAGAACTGAGATGTAAGCAAGGCAGATCTCTGTTCTTTCACTGGGAAGGGATGGATTTTGTGTTCCTGCAAAGCAGGGAACAAAATCCATATTTTTCCCTTAGTAAAAGCACCTAACATGGTACACTAACACTGGCTAGGCACACAGTTTAACCCTTTGATCGCCCTAGATGTTTAACCCCTCCCCAGCCAGTGTCATTCGTACAGTGACCGTGCATATTTTTAGCCCTGACCATGTATTCGTTTCACTTAATACTGCAAAGTGTTAGTGTATGATTGTCTGCTGCAATATCGCAGTCCTGCTATAAGTTGCTGATCGCTGCCAGTACTAGTCTTAAAAAAATAAATACACGTAAATAAAAATTCTATAAATATATTCCATAGTTTGTAGACGTTATAACGTTCACGTAAACCAATCATTATACACTCCTGGGAATTTTTTATTTTTTTTGCCAAAAACATGTAGCAGAATACATGTTTGTCTAAAATTATGAAAAAAGAAAATTTTGTAAAAATTATTGCCCATGTTTTACAACTACAGTAAATGTAAAAAAATATTGTGTTTTTTTTTCTTCAAAATTGTCACTTTTTGTTGTTAATAGCGCAAAAAATAATAAACGCAGTGGTGATCAAATACCACTAAAAGAAAGCTCTTTCTGGGAAAAAAAATTCAGAATTTGTATTTGGGTACAGCGTTGCATGACTGCGCAATTGTCCGTTAAAATAACAGTGTTGTATAGCAAAAAAATGGCCTGGTCATGAAGAGGGGTAAATCTTCTGCAGGTCAAGTGGTTAAGGACTCCATCACATTTCTAACTGGGGCTTTCTTTTGGGAAATGGTTAAATTGGTGGGTACATTTTGGTGAACACTACATGCTGGATGAATATAGCAGACAAAAGCTAGATTTTTTTTTACATTTTTACTGTTCATCACTCTCATCCTGACCAGGTCTCTCCTATTCATTTTGCTTGTTTTCCAAAAACTGAAAATTCTATGCTTTAATGTACAAAGACAACTAATCTAATGCTGGCCATACACAGCTAGAAAATCATTTGAAAAAGCGTTTAATATGCTCGATCGTTCGACTTTCAAAACATTAGTGGGCTAATTTCAAATGTCGAAATAGCAATTTTAATGAAAATAAACGAACCGCAATGTTGGATTTATTTTCCCAAAACAATGGTTTTTCGAAAGATTAGTAGTGTAATAGATCGAAAATAGTTAAAAAAAAATTGACAGCGCATGCGTGTGTTAAAATGTAACCCCGGAAGTCCATTCAACAAGCAACAAACAGAAAGATCTTTCTTTTTGCCTCCTTATCCAGTGCCATGATTGCCAGCATAACAATTGCTATCTTCCTCTTCTCTGAGCATCCATAGCTGGACCAAAATCCACGACTATGCCAACAGAATGTAACGACACCTCCAACGACGGATGGGTCGTGCACTGCAACGATATATGTGTTTCAGTGGGAGGATTTCCAAAGGTCAAATATTCTTTACATAATTTCTGCTGATCGTATAATCGATCGAGGAAGAATGTACTGTTTGTCGTCGATCGATAATATGTTGATAATTGGGCGACATCTATCGATACAATAATGGCGTCATCGCATGCACGTTCGACAGATTTTTTAAATTCTGATCGTTTTGGATGTACAATTTTCTAACCATGTATGGCCAGGGTAAGACTTACCAAGAGTGGTAGGAATTGTTTACTTTATTATATTCGGGAGACTGGACAACAGTTAAGTCCCTCGTGTGAAAATTACCAATACAAGTCGCAAGCATCTTCTAATCTTGAAACTACATTTTTTCTTTTTTGTCTATTGAGGAACAAATGATAGCCTATGGTGTGGGTTACACTGCCACCTACAAAAGGTTTGGACACCGAAAGACAAACATTAAAGAGAGGGGATCTGATAGAGAAAACTAATGCAGGTGTGCCACATACCAATGGATATAGAATCAAGAAATGGGGAAACCCCTGGGGGTGGGACTTTGAAGGCACTACCAACAGAGTAGAGAGAATGTATGAAAGTAGAACAAAGTTAATTTTATTAACAAGTAATAAATATAACACATACAAAATGGAATACAATAAAAATGTCATTGAATATATTAATGTCCTGAACCGACGCGTTCCAAAAAACGTTTTCCTTCATCAGGGTTTTATCAGGGTGAACAATTAATCTAAAGGATTACAAAAATACACCAAAGTTAACAATTCATATAAATATAACCATTTCCAAACAGAACTGGCCAAAAATTATGTTCACTTGCATAGTATTCTTTGACCATGGCATGTCAGTATCCATAAATTTAAAATTGAGAGCTGAGCACCCATACGCCCTGGCCCACATGTGCATCAAAAGGTCGATCGACTAAGAATGTAGAGATGGTTGAAAGGACATGCTGTCAGGGGATAATATCCCCAGTGGTGCACAGACTACTGTGTCCTGGAATCAGACACAGCACCTATGTATGTGCTGGGGTCCAAGGAAAAGAAAACCTAGAGAGACGAGGCACACCAATAAACAGACTGTAAAAATGAGAGGTAATATTGGACCACATATTGGTAATACCTACCTAGCATCGGGACACAGCTTGCATACCGGCGGGTAGGTAGGAGGTGGGTGGTCTGAATGGTACAAAAAGCATCTCAATTGGAGATGACTGTAGTATCACAGTGGCAGGTGGAAAGGCCCACAGTGGTGGTGTGCAGAAAATAAAATGCAAAAGGAGAAATAAAAGTAAAAGAAAAGATATTTCAATGGTTTTACACTTATCCAAAAGTCTAAGCCCTGGTTCACACTGGTGCGATTTGATGTGTCAAATTGGCGAAATTTGCCGCAAATTGCGGGCAATGGCACCGTCCTAATCGGTGCGACGCCGCACCTGCGGCGCTGCACCGATTACAAAAAGTAGTTTCTGTACTACTTTTTGCGATTTCAGACGCGATTTACATTGACATCTGTGTCATGTCTCTGTAATCGAGCTGAAATCGGGACTGACAGGCAGGAGTGAAATCGTGCGAGTTCAGCTGAACTTGCACGGCTTCACTTCCGCAGCCCCAGTGTGAACCTGGGCTAATACTGGGAAGACAAAGTGGATCCAAAATAGTGCAACCACTGTCATAAGTAAATAAAGTATCTAAACAAAAGCACTTACTTTGCAACAAATTCAGCACACTCCTCACCAGGCCTTTCTGATCCCTGCCATACCTCTCAAGGAATGAGCTTGGCTTGATATAGCCCAGCTAATCCCGTCCTTGCTGATTTCCACTGGGAATCAGCTGGTGTGAGTCAGCCTCACCAGGATCCCTTGATGGGCCCCCTGAGCGCCGAATGTGGTCCGTCTCCCCGATGTGCATGCGTGGTGCACATGCGCCCCGCGATCCCATCCCCCAGATGCACGCCAGCGAGGACGGCGCGCATGGCCGCGTCACTCGGATGCACCCGGAGTCACGTTCCCGCAATCCATTCCCACCAGCACGGCGACACCCAAGAGGGACAATCAGAGATAGGCCCAATGAGGGCGAGAGAGAAAAAAGAAGGGGGGGTGAAGGGAGCGCCAGTGTGGAATCAGCGACTACCTCCCTTGCCGGGCACACATAGAGTTGTGCGTCAAACATAGTCTATTGGTCAAATGGACAGAAATATCCAATGAAATCACACATTTCACATGGAGTAAAGAGACAAATGGTTTTAGCAGCCCTGCTGAACAAAAAAGGGGGAGCCCCCCCAGAAAAGAGGTAAAAAATTAAGAGGGGGCGATCATACATTGGTTGCAAAAAAATGCATACGTCAAGTCAAAGAATAGTATGAAAGTCTGTTGGACACAAATGATGCACATGAGGGCGCAGCGTAGAGGCGCACAGTACAGGCATACAAAATGAAAATAACAGGCAAATCAGGAACAAATGAAAATTCAACACCTTACTGGGAAATTATTAAAGAGTCATGGAAAAAAAGAGAGAGAGAGGGAGGGGGGGGGGGGATAAACAGATATTGAATCATGGTCTAGAAAGTAGAAAGGCAGTGATCAAGATGGGGGGACTGTGGAGATGAGAAAGATAACCCTATTTCTCCATACCCCCTGAACTGAAGCCCTCCAGAAATGGTTTAAACAAACTGCATCATTGAGCCCTGGGGGCTGGGTAGCCTTTAAATTGTAGATCCATTGCAATTCGAGTTGGAGGAGACTTTTATTCCAGTCTCCTCCCCTCGGGTTCGGATGTATCCGATCCAAGATCAAAAACTTGATCTTTGGAAAAACCCCATGATGGACCAAAGTGGTGTGTCTTCCCAAGGGCAAATCTGGATCACAGGTTTGCATGCTCCTAATGTGACGGTATGCTCTATGCCAGAATTCTAATTCAGTCTTACTGACATAGAAACATCCACCGTCACATCGGAGCATGTAAATGGCCCCCAGGGTCTTGCAGTTTGCGAAGTGTTTTGGCCTAAACAGGCTCCCATCCGGTAGGGTAGGGTTCTTGTTAGTATACATGAACCTGCAGTATCCACACGAACCGCACATAAAAGTACCTTTTGTACTTGCAGTGCACTGTGTCTTGATCACCCTTAAATTCACTTCTAACCAGTTTGGAAGCAATAGATGTAGCTTTTTTGAAGGTGAAAAGGGGAGTGGCAGGTAGAAGCCTGCCCAGATTGGAGTCCATAGTGAGAACATGCCAAAATTTCGAAACAATCTCTCAAACCTTGGCATGTTGATTGCAATACTTGGTAATGATGCGGAGCGGGTTCTCTCGGGTAATTGGTTTTTGTGAATAGATAATAAGTTTGTGCCTAGTGTTGGCAGTGGCCCTTTTTAAATGCTTTTTTTTCAAGGAGGTACGGGAGTATCCCCTGAGCAGAAGCCTCTCGCGTAGGTTGTCTGCCTCAAGTTTGAAGATTTCATCATTAGTACAATTCCTTCTCACCCTCAAATACTGGCTATAAGGTATCGATCTAATGAGACTCTGAGGCCTCGTACACACGGCCGAGATTCTCGTTGAAAAAAACATGTCGTTTTTTTCGACGAGATTCTTGGACAAGAAACTTGTCCCGGCCGAGTGTACACACGCTCGTTTCAAAGAACCCGCGGTTCTTTGAAAGGAGTGTACGCGGTGACGTCATCGACTACGTCGAGCATGCGCTCATCACATTCAATGCCGTCGCCGCCATCTTGGTATACCCTACGTATGCCTAGGAAGCTACCGCGCATGCGTCGAATTCATTTCGAACATGCGCGGGCTTCCGGGCGGACAGGTAAGTGTACACACACTCACTTTTCTCGTCGAGAAACATGCCGAGGAGAATCTCGACGAGAAAATAGAGAGCAGGTTCTCTATTTTCTCGTCGAGGTTTCTTGTCGGTTTTCTCGACGAGAAACCCGCTAGCAGCGTACACACGACCGATTTACTCGGCAAGACCTCTCTGCCAGCAAGTTTCTTGCTGGTTCTTGCCGAGAAAATCGGTCGTGTGTACGAGGCCTGAGGGTGGAAACTTGTGGCATGCAAGATGGTATTCCCCGCAGTAGCCTTGCGAAACAGGCCACTGCAGAGAGCACCATCCCTGCCTCTCGAGACCCGCACATCCAAAAAGAAAATCTCAGTGCGGCTCGATGACATCGTAAAGGTGAGATTAAACAGAATTTTATTCATCCTGTCGAGGCATTGATGTAAGAGTTCCAACGGGCCGTCCAAAATGGTGAAGACGTCGTCGATATACCTGAACCATACAAGCATATGGTCCGTGTATATCGACAAGGCCTCATCATTGAAAAACATATGTTCCCACTCCCCCAGGTACAGGTTCGCATACGATGGGGCACAACATGTCCCCATTGCAACCCCCTGTACCTGGAGGTAGTGGGAACCATCAAATGTGAAAATGTTGTGGTACAGTATGTACTCCGACAGTGACAAAATAAATTCATTGTAACCCCAATGCCCGTCTCCTCTCTGGTAGATGGCATGTTTGACAGCTGCCATTCCCCCGGGCGTATGGGTGCTCCGCTCTCAATTTAAAATGTATGGATACTGACATGCCATGGTCAAAGAACACTATGTAAGTGAACATCCTTTTTGGCCAGTTCTGTTTGGAAATGGTTATATTTATATGAATTGTTAACTTTCGTGTATTTTTGTAACCCTTTAGATTAATTGTTCCAATAAAACCCTGATGAAGGAAAAAGTTTTTCGAAACGCGTCGGTTCAGGACATTAATATATTCAATGACATTTTTATTGTATCCCATTTTGTATGTGTTCTATTTATTACTTGTTAATAAAATTAACTTTGTTCTACTTTCAAACATTCTCTCTACTCTGTTGGTAGTGCCTTCAAAGTCCCACCCCCAGGGGTTCTCCCATTTCTAATAACATTAGGTCAGCCCCCAAAACCCCACTTTAAACCATCTTGCCTCAGTTTTTTGCTAGTGTTTTGTTTTTGCAAACTGTAATTTTTATTCAGGTAATGTATTTATTTTATTGTAGATATTTTATGTTTTGATAACTTCAATCAAGACCCGAAATACACTGCTTGGGCTGTTCGCTTTATAACCAATAACTGTGTCCGCTAACGCTCGGCACTGCCTTGGAGGCCATGCCTGGACCTTGCTGGGCTACCCTGGGGCTCTGCCAGTGGTGCTTCTTAGGACTTTGGATACTGTGTTAGCCACAGAGCTCTCTCTGAATTTAGGGCCATGGCACAGTTTAGGCTGTGACTCAGTCTCTAAAAACTCAGTGAATAAGCTGGACTTTCAGCTCTGCCATTGGTGCTGTATAGACATTTTGTACTGTCAATTAGCTGCAGAGTGTTGATTTTTCAATGTCCTCAGCTATTGTGAAGCATATGGCATGACAATAGAAACAAATTTTCTAGTACAGCTTTTGGGCTTGCGTTTATGGCCATTTCCTTTAGAATTACTTGGGCAAGCCCTTATCACAACTTACCAGAATAGTAACAGTGTGGTTACTTCCCTGTGCCCCTCCCTTACAGGCCTCTGCCATTGGCGCTTTCCAGTCATTGTGAAATTTGTCATGCCCGTTAGTCACAGAGCATTTTGTCTCAAAGGTCTGTGACATAATTTAAACCAATCTCTGAACACTTAGTCATTACTGTAGCCTTTAGGCTTACCTGTATTCCCAAAGCACAGTTTTAGAAGCCCTAAACACAACCCAGTTTATTAGTATTTGAGGGTTTTTTGGTCTCTGACCTTTCTCACTAAAATCTGCCAGTGACATTTCCCAGTCCACATATATTGTATCAGTTAGCTGCAGTATGTTCTCTATATCCAGTGCAGTGGCATGACCTCTGCTGTGACCCCGTCTCTAATAACTTGTTCTTAATTTTAGCCTTTAGGCCTAAATTTTCAGGTTTTCCCTCTGCACAGCTTGGGAACCCCAATTGCAACCAGCCAAATTAGGCCGACAAGAGACTAGAGGCACTGTTAAAAGTATCCTTTGCCCAGGCGGGATCTACTGTCCAACGTACATTGTCAGCCACTGGCATTTTCCAAAGCCTAAAGGAATGCATTTAGTGGTTGGTGAGTGGAACCTAGCACATGTGGAGGCACACTAGTGAGGGGTTACTGAGTTGCCCGAGCCTTGTGTTTTGCGGTAGATGCCCTGAAGAACGCGATTTAACAGACGTCTTGTTTTATTCTGGTATGTATTCACATGTGCAGGGTTCTGTGATCGAAGAGCTGGTCCGCTGAACTGCCCTGTAAAAAAAAAAAAAATTAAATAAAATGTGTTGGATTTTCCCTTTCATGGGGAACTGTTCTGTTCGGTGAGCTGGCCTGTTTGGTGAGGATTTGGATAATTGTATTCAAAAGATCTCTGGCTGAAAGAGTTTCCCCCTTGCCACTTAAGAAAAGGGGCAAGCATCTTGCCCTTTAGAGGTTCTGCTGCTCCAGTATCCAGTACCTCATCAAGGCAGTCTTTACTGCACTCCCAGGCGATCGGGTCCAGACAAAACAAGTTGACAAAACCAAGTCCAAGTTGTCTTTCCTGCTGCAAGTTGCGTAAGCATTTAGTTTGAATGAGGACATTGTTTTGCCTTCTGTGTGTCCTAATCCCTCCTATCCTAAGAAAGTGAGGTGTCATTATTTGGAGGCAGTTGAGGTCATTAAGGTCTACTGAATTCTGCTGCCTCTGTACGGAAGATGGATTCCTTGTTTATAGTTACAGATGGTCCTAGAAAGGGACCATTTCTAAGTGGACTTGTCAGACTGTGGTTCAGGTTTGTAATTTCCCGTTCCTGCTCATTCGATCAGGGCTTTGAGCATATCCTGGGCTTCTCGTCGCTGTGCATTCTAAGGTTTGCAAGGTGGCTAGATGGTTCATCCTACTCCTGCAGGTGGCATAACAACCTATTGGTCACCATCTAAAGATCTGTCTGTGTCCTAAATTGAACGCAGAGATTTTTATGGTGAGTACAAAAAACCTTGGGGTCCTGCCCCTCTGGTATTGGCTTTATGTACTGCTTGCTCACTAAACCTGGGCATGGCTGTTGGAGATGAGAGTTTTACAGGTACTAGCTTAATGTTTTTTTTTTTTTAAAAACCACCTCTAGGTGCCAGTATAACCCACACCTTTCATATGTGTGAATGTGCAGTCAAATACCCAATAATCAAAGTGCTAAAAAAAATCTTCATAAAACACCTATATGAATAAAAAACTAAATAATGCCCAAAATGTGATTCAATCAAAAAACATTTTTTTTCTTCTGTTTTTTTTTTGTACAGTCACATATATGAATTGTTTTTTATGCATATGAAACTATTTATAGAGATAAGCTCACCTGTTTTATTAAGATTATTTATTAGGTCCAGTGTTCAGACTAGGTTTGGTGCTGCTGTGCTGGGTGGTATTTTTATAGTATAACCCACATGTCATGGATTATTACAATCCTTTGTCCCTCAATGGACTTAAAGAAAAAGATTTCATAGTAAGCATACAAATCTTATTTTACATTTTTTCACAATTTGTTTATTTCAGGCATATTATTTGACTTTCAGTCTTTTACATTTGGTCAATGATGCAAGCAGCTCAGATGAACCTCTTTCCTTTCAGCGAGTAAGTGCATTCTTCTCTGCAAAAGTACTCTATTTTCTTTAACAATAGTGACTTTAAAGAAATATCCAAGCAGGAAATAAATAGATGCCAGTCTTATGGTTCAATTTATTTATTGGGTTTTGAGGCATGTGCAATGAACTATTGTATACATTGTATGATGAAAAAAATTACCAATGTTAGATATGGTTTTAGAAAAAGAAAACACAAAAGCGACAAGCAAGAAACCTATAATCCGCAGTAACCAAACCAAGGTATTTGGTTGGAGATGCCAGTCTTTAGGAGACCGTGCCATCAGATCTTAAATTCTATTTTAAACGATTGCAGTATTCGATCATATGTTAATCATGTAATATCTCATGTTTCCGCTTTTTTTTTTATTCTTATTTTTTTTTTTTTTTAGAATGATTTGACCTTAATTATCACAGTGGCGTATCTGTCTTCTGGATCGGATCTGAGATCTGAGACACTCTTGGAGTGACAGGGCTGGCACATAGAGAGATCTATCTGCTGCTTTTGCTCTCCCCCTCCTGCTCCTATGTTACGGCTGTGTGTAAAGCCAGTCTTAGACTGATCAAAATTTGGCCAGTCCAGCATGAAACAGCCGAATTTTGATCCATCTATGATCAGGCTGGTTGTACTCAAGTTGATCTATTGATCGACTTGAGTACAACCATCCTGTCCGGTTTATTTTCATTCATTGTATTCTGATGGCTGGGAATTCCCCATCAACGCTGACTTTTGATGGGGAAATAAAGCAATATTCTTTCCTTCCTTCAAACCGTGGTTGCATAATGTATGGCCTGCCTCAAGCATCCTGTTGTCTTAGAATGGGTACACACACCCTTTTTTTTTTTTTTTTTTTGTTCAAGCACTGGGTTGGACAAAAATAATCAGACGGATCCCTTTGGCCTGTGTGTACTGGGATTTACACTTTGGCTGACAGCAGAGTTTGTTGCTGGGAGCAGCAGTAAGGGCCAATTCACACAGAACGCAATTATTTTCTGGTTGTCCTTGCGGTGGCGCATTTTAAGATGCAGTAAAATGCCTGTCACTGCACTGAATTCAGCCTGAGGCCCCTTTCACACTTGTGCGACTTGTCCTGCGACATGGGACTGCAAAGTCTCACAACGAGTCATACTCCATGATTTCCATTGAGAGCCGTTCATATCTGTGCGACCTCAAAGTAGTCCCTGTACTACTTTGGTCCGACTTTGATGCGAGTTGAGGTCCATAGACCTCAAGTTTACACATGCAGAAAGATCACGTGACTTTAAAGTCGTGGTAGTGGCTCCTTTCACACTGCCACAAGTTGTGCGATTTTTTTTTTTTTGCTTTTTTTTCCCCCACGATTTCGCGGCCCCGACTTTGCCGTGATTTCAGGGAATGCTTGTGTAAACTTAAGGTCTATGGACCTCAACTTGCATCAAAGTCGGACCAAAGTATTACAAGGACTACTTTGAAGTCGGTGCGAATTAAAGTCACACAGATATGAATGGTACTCATTGGGAATCATGGGGTACGGCTTGTCATGCGACTTTGCAGTCCCAAATCGCAGGAGAAGTTCCTCAAGTGTGAAAGGGGCCTAAAAAGACCATAATTATACACTGGTATTGAAACCACCTAGGACTGAAATACTGTACCTAAGCATTACTTGTGTATTTTATGTAGTGACAACAATGTGGCTGCTGGAGCCACTACCATCAGATCCAATGTGATGGCAGTCTGCTTTATATTGACCACAAGGGAAGACTTTCAAACACATTAAACAATTTTGCAAGCTAAATTTACAATTTTCTTTAAAGGAGGATGGGATCTGGGGACAATGTTTCTTTAACTGTAGTAAGTAATATATTTTTTTTAAGTATTTTTTATACAAATTCCTTTTTATAAATTTTATTTTGAGATATTTAGTAAACTATGTCCTTTTTAGGGCTCATTCACACAGGTGCCGAGGCACACAGCAAGCTAGATGTGTGTTTTTTTTTTTTTTTTGTTTTGTTTTGTTTTTTTATATGCACCTAGATCATTATGGTGCTGCATACAGTCAGCCTATGTAGGGCAATGGAGAAGCAGTGGCTGTACAGACTCAAGCACGCATTCACTTGCGACTGGCGTGCAGGGACAGGTACATGGCCCCGAACACAATGTGCATTCAGGGCTGTGCAGCCATTCCTGCATTACTGTCAATCTCAGATGTGTGGGTGTGTCTGTACTGCCGCTGCTTCTTCTTTGCTCTACATAAGCTGTGTGCACGCAGCTCATGCATGTTGTGGGCCTTAGCACCCATGTGAATGACCCCTTACAAGATTATAAATTCAGAGCAACCCATGCACTTTTAAAAAAAATGTATCTTTATTTTGGACTTTTCTGGTTGTACTGAAATCTTTCGCCCTTGCCATTTGATTTTTTTTTTTTTAAGGCTTTATGATAACATCTAGTTTCCATTTGGTTTAACGAAACACTCGGGTCCTGAATTAATCACAGGGAGGGGAGGCTTCAGCCACCCAAAGGAAAGAATGGAAGAGAGGAAAGCATTGTGTTGAGGGATAGAAAGAAAAATTAGAAAAGGTCTCAGAGTGCCAATCTTAAGTTGCTCATAGATGGGTTGTAATTAGGCCAGTTCATCAGGGACCAAATGAATTTCAATCCATGTATGGGCACTGTGGTTGAACAGAATTCCATCCACCAAATGACATCTGTACAACCACCCTTCTGGAAAATTTCCTCAGGATCATTGCTACAGTCTATAGTCTGCGGCGCTGATAATTGTATTCTGATGGTAGGGAACTCGGACAACTAGCATCTTCAGAAAGATTGGTAATGGCAGCCACCACTAATCTTCCTGTAAAGGTTTGCGTTAAACTTCACTTTGACTTATAGCCAGGTCCACTGATGTTTTTCAGGATGCATTTATAGCAACAGCATTTATAAAAGAATCAGCAGCCCCCTTATTTTTCTCAAGGCAACGTACAGCAGGTAAAATAAGTATTGAACATGTCACCATTTTTCTAGGTAAATATATTTCTAAATTTTCACAACATGTCGGTAACAACCCATGCAATCCATATATACAAAAGAAACTGAAAAACAATTTAGTTCAAAAATGAAGTTTATATGTAATAAAATGGAATGACACAGAGAAAAGGTATTGAACACCTGAAGAAAGGGAGGTGTAAAAAAGCATGGAAAGCCAAAACACCAGCTGAAATCTATCCCTATTTAGAAAGCAATACTGCCCCTTGACAGTGCAATATAATGGCTGCTTCAGTCTTAACTGATGGCGTATAAAAAGGTGTCTCATTAGCAAGGTGTCACACAAACATCTTATGATGGGTAAAAACAAAGAGTTCTTACAAGACCCTTGCAACATTATTGTTGTAACACATACTGATGACATTGGGTACAGAAGGATTTCTAAACTTCTGATAAACTTCTGAATGTTCCAGTGAGCACTGTTGGGGACATATTCCATTAATTGGAAAGAACATAATTTCACCATAAACTGGCCACGACCAGGTGCTCCTCGCAAGATTTCTGACAGAAGAGTGAAAATAATTATCAGAAGAGTTGTCCAACAGCCAAGGACCACTTGCGGAGAGCTTCAGAAAGACCTGGAATTAGCAGGTACAATTGTTTCAAAGAAAACAATAAGTAATGCACTAAACTGCCATGGCCTGTATGCATGCTCAACACGCAATACTCCATTGCTGAGGAAAAAGCATGTTAAAGCTAGTTTGAACTCCCTTTCTTCATGTGTTCAATACCCTTTTCCCTGTTTCATTCCATTTTTTTACACATAACTTAATTTCTGAACTTATTTGTTTTGGTATCTTTGTATGTATGGAATGCATGGGTTGTTACCGACACGTGGTGAACATTTCATGTCTATTGCACTTTTAGAAATATATTTACGTAGAAAAATGGTGAGGTGTTCAATACTTATTTTACCCGCTGCAAAATGGTTTGTTTGTCATTTTTGTATTAACAGCTAGTGTTTTTAATATGGTCATCACTTGCATATATTGTTTTCAGAAATACCTTGTGAAATTGTGCACGGAGTTAGAGAAGCACGTAAAGAGTGATATCCGCGAAGATGCAAGGTTTTTCTACAGAACAAAGGTACTTTTTTTTTTTTTTTAAGGATTGTTGGTACTTTTTTGTTGTTCTAGTGAAATAGTATACTTTGTAATAAAATGTGTGTACCTTTTTTTTGTTCACTGTAGTTTTATAGTAATCATAAAAATGTACATTATCTTAGACTATAGTGAAAGCCACTAGAGGGAATAAAAAATTATTCTGTAGCACAAATGGTGAGACAACACCTAGAGCCACAATATGGAAAATGAAAAAATATATGTGATAGAATGTGACCATAATATTTTAAAAGTCCATAGGCAGTTTTTTATATAGTCACCAGGAAAATATGAAGGCTGATTGCCAAGTAATGTAAACTCTCAAGGGTCATGCAGCACACCATAATCAGGAAAAAACCAAGCTGACACAGAAATGGAAGAACAAGCACAGCGAGCAGGATAGAAAAGACCATTTCCAATTACACAAAATGTAGGTAGAAGCGTAGAAAATTCCTCCAAGGCTCCAGGGAGAAGGTTAACACTGGCAAGCTGTCATAGATATAAATACTGTACCATGAAAACTACTCTCCATACACACAGGGTAGCTATTACTGTGCAGAGATTCAGGTGGCAACAATAGCTGGTGCACAACCAGATAGTGGTTGATGGTGGTGTATATCTAAAGTGTTTAATTAAATTTGCTATGTTTTCTTTCAGGTAAAAGATCTAGTGGCCAGAATACATGGCAGATGGCAAGAACTACTGCTTTACTCTCGACCAAGTCAGGTACAGTGCATGTCAGATTTTTTATTACAGACTTGATAACTTCTCTACCTGGAGAAATTGGTTGTGGAATTGACTTTAAGTCTGGGTTCACACATATGTGATGCGGGAACCCGCGCGATTCCAGTGCCGGTTCCCGCATCGCAGGGTGGATTTGATTTAAGTCAAGTTCATTTAAATCATTTCTCTTATCGTCCATGGACTGACCGCTCTAATACTGAAACACGTGGGTATATGTCCCTGCTCGCAGGAGAAGATCTAGGCAGAATGTTAGATGTTAGAAACATACATTCTAGAACAAACCAGAGCTGAACAGCCCCACCCAGGGGGGGCGGTCCCTCCGGACATAACCCTCCTACCTGCAGCCTCAGTTTTTTTTTCTTCTGCCTAACAGAAGAAGATGTGGCTCTCTCAGGAGCCAGTCTCCTGGAAGATTTTATTTTTATTCCTTTGGGAATTTTATTTTATTTTTGAGACCTTCAATCAACTGTCGGCTGGGCAGCAGGTTGGGTACACTGGTATCCTCGTAGTCTTCCCTGTCCGACCATCGAGCGTGCTGATCCTCGCCTTGTGTGCGTGAGATTCAGTTCACGACATGCCCCATGACTCCAGGGGTGGCCGGGTGGCTTTTATGCTCCCGCGGTCCTCACAAGATTGAACAGTACCTGCTGTATCTTTTGCGGTGGACCGGGCCGACAGCTACTCAGTACTACTCTGTGATAGGTCTGTCTGAAACAAGCCAGTGGGTCCCTCTGGGATGGCTAAGTAGTCTCTCCTGCTTCAGGTGAGTATATGCTGTCTGTGTTTCTCTGCTTGGGGGGTTTCTCCCTGTCTCCCCCCTGTTATGCTGCTCTCTGCTCCCTGTTCTGGCGCTGTGCTGTGTGGGGGTACTTGGGGGTCACTCTGGCCTGTCGGGGGGCGCTCGTGTCTGTGTGCTGGGACTGTGAGGTGTGGGTGTTTGGAGACGCCATTAGCTGGCATGGCTATTGCTGTGTTTAACTGCACTCGGCGGCCATCTTGCCTTAGATCAATGGCGCAGCTTACATGCGGCCGGCGGCCATTTTCTTGAAACAGCGGCGCTTTCACTTTCGGTTTTGGCCTCTATTGCCGCTACTGCGGCGCAAATCTCCTCACACTCTCCTCAGGCTTCACTCGCGCTGGCAGTGCGGTGACATACAGCAGAGCTGAGCGGTCCTTAAAAGGGTTGGTGAGTCCTCTGGGTATCCCCTCCTCAGCCTCAGCGCAGCCAGTGGGTGGACTGTATTATTCACTTTATTGTGTATAAGGTCTCAGAGGGTGGCAAGTAAGGAGTCTGGTTCACCTGCTTCCCCACACTTGTCAGAGGCAACAGGCAGTGCTCCTGCGGTTCCTATGGACCAGTTGTCGGCAGTCTTGGAATCATTCCTTGTCAGGATGGAAGCGGTGTGGGTGCGCAAGGGAGCTATAAAGCGCCCTCTCCCCAAACATTCTCCAGTAGGGGAGTGCTCTGACTCAGATATGGGCCTAGCTGCTGCTGCTCAGGACCCTAGCTCTGATGATTTTTTTTTTTAATTGAAAAAAACCAACTTTATTAAGAAGTATATGCATGGTACATACATCAGTAAAATCCAGTATGGCCAAAGCAATAGTACATACATGAACATAATGAAACATCTGTGTGACATAAAAGATGAAGACACCGATGAGAGTGGAGCCGGCATACAACAAAGATGAGAAATCAACATGTCAAGTACACGTTTCCCCATCCGCCAACCATCTATCCCATACTCTCTCATACTTTAGGGGACACCCTCTATGCACATAAATCAGTTTTTTATATGGGAGAGCATCGTTAACCGCCTTTTTCCAGCACTGGACTGTGGGGGACAGAGCCTGCATCCAGTTTCGGGCCACTACTTTTCTCGCCAAGAATAGCGTCTCATGTAAGAAGGTACGCAGGGGTTTGTCAGCATCTAGTTCTGGCAACAGGCCAAGTAGGCACATCTTTGGGTCAAGGGTAGCAGGGGAGCCCATCTGGTCGTGTAGGAAGCGTATCACCTGTGTCCAGTATGTCTGGATAATGGGGCAGGACCAAATAAGGTGGTAAAAGGAGCCCGGGGCGTGGTCGCAGAGGCGGCATCCTGGATTGTACGTGGGTTTGAAACGTGCTATTCTCTGAGGGGTCAGGTACGTTCTGTGTATAATGTACAACTGTGTGAGGCGGTCCGATAGCTTGGGGGAGACTTTTTTCACATCTTCCAAGATCTCATCCCAATCCTCATCCTCCACTAGTCCAACATCCACCTCCCATCTGGTCTTGGCCACGTAGGCCAATGCTGTGGCGCTAGGGAGATGAATGGCGGAGTACAGAGTGGAGATGAGTTTGGCGGGCTCATTCCCTGTGACTGTGTCCACTATAGAGGGGACTGTCATGGACGGGTTGGAGCCAGAGAACTGGGCCTGTATAGCGTGGCGGAGTTGCAGATACCTGAAGAAACGGCAATTGGGGAGGGAAAATTCATCTTTTAGCATTTGAAATGTTTTAAGGCCTGTGGTGGTCATGATCTGGTGTAAATATAAGATCCCATGGCGTGTCCACACCGCGGGGTCTGGGATGGACAATAATTCTGGCAAACATGTATTGAACCAGAGAGGGGTATGAGAGTGTACTTGCGGGGTTCCAATTTTTTGTAGTGCCATCCGCCATACCCTCCGGTGGTGAGCCAACATGTCAGCTTTGTGTTGGGAGGGGCGTCTCGTCGATGGGGTTCTAAGGACTGACTGAAGTGGGGTATGGGCTGGGTCGTCGGGATGCTCACAGAGAAGTGTCTGGTATCTTGGTAGCTCACGTTTGTCAAAGTAATAGAAGTGGGACAGTTGGGAGGCAAGATAATAGTCCTGGAAGTCTGGGAGAGCAGCTCCTCCCAATGTCACGGGGTTCTTCAGAATTTTCTAAGATAATTTGTGTCTGCCATGACCCCATATAAATGAATTCAGAATGGATTCAATTATTTTGAAACATTTTTGCGGTATATAGAGGGGAGCATGCCAGACCAAATACAGTATTTTTGGAAGGAGTATCATCTTAACCAGACTAATGCGACCCATAACACCCAGGGGTAGTCTGGCCCAGGTCTGTGTCTTGGTCTTGATCAGGGCATACAGGGGTTCAATGTTCAGTAGTTTGTAGTCCGAGAGCGATCTGGTGACCTGCACCCCAAGGTATTTGATCAGGGAGACCCTTGGAAGAGCCAGAGGAGGAGACGTGAATGAGGGGGGGAAATGGTCAATCGGGAGAATCTGGGACTTGGACCAATTAATACTCAGACCTGAGTGTCCACCCATACGTTCTATGGACTGGAGGGCTGCTACAAGAGAGGGACCCGAGTCCGCCAGATACAGGAGTGTATCATCGGCATACATCCCGATCTTTTCTTCCAGGTTCCCCATCCTGAGGCCTCGGATACAGGCATCTGCGCGGACCATAATGGCCAACGGTTCCACAGCCAATGTGTACAGCATGGGGGAAAGGGGGCAGCCTTGTCGGGTCCCTCTTTCCAGCGGGAACTGGTCGGAAAGCCAACCGTTCACAAATACTCTGGCCCTCGGGGATTGATAGAGGAGTTGGACCCAGCGAATGAAGCTGGGGCCAAATCCAAATCTTGAGAGGCACTCCCACAGGTAGTTCCACTCCACGGAGTCGAAGGCCTTGGCGGCATCCAGAGCCACCACAACCCTCGAACCAATTTCATCGTGGGACCCCTGAATATTCATGAATAGGCGACGAATGTTCATGGCAGTGTTTTTCCCTGGCATAAAGCCTGTTTGGTCAGGGTGGATCAATGACAGAATAACCTGATTAAGGCGGGAGGCTAGGATCTTTGCTAATATTTTAATGTCTACCTGTAATAAGGAAATAGGCCTATACGACTCCGGGTATTTAGGGTCCTTACCGGGTTTGGGAATTACGACAATTTGAGCCTCTCTCATGGAGGGGGGTAGAACTCCTGAATCAAATATGGATTTGTACAGGTCTTTAAGTTTAGGGATTAGAATTTCGGAATAGGTGGCATAGAATTCTAGAGGTAGACCATCAGATCCTGGTGCCTTAGATGAGGCCAAACAGGAGATAGCCTCGGTGATGTCCTCCTCGGTAATAGGGGCTTCTAAGATTTCAAGCTGGTCGTTGGTCAGTCTAGGGAATTGAACTCCCGCTAGGTAGTCCCTGGTATCTTGGGGAGTGTGGGTGACTCTGGATGTGTAGAGTGTACGGTAGAATCTCCCAAATTCCTCCGCCACCAGTTGTGGGTCGGTGATGTCGTTCCCCTGTGGGTCGGTCAAGGACACCACCACAGGGGGACGCAGATCCAAGTGGGCAAGATACGCGAGCAGTTTGCCCGATCTTTCTCCGTACTCAAACACCCTTTGTCTACAGAAAAAGATTCGTTGCTTAGCCTTCTCTATGTGCAATTGGGAGACCTGTCGCGCCTGAATCCTGAGGTTATTGGCCGTGCTGGGAGAGGGGTCTCGATGAAACGCCTCCTCCAGCACCTGTAGGTGGTCTGCCGCCTGCTGGACAATAAGTGTTGATGACCGTTTGAGCCTGTTGATACGCATAGAAAGCAGGGAACGAGCGTGGAGCTTAAACATTTCCCACACCACGTCATATGTGGTAGAGCCCCCGTTGGCCGTAAAGTAGTATTGCAATTCCGTGGGGATGTCTTCCTGTTCCCGCAGGGCAGTCAGCCAGAACGGGTTTAACCGCCAGGAAGGGGCAGGGGAAGCTTTCAGGAGCTGGATCGTGATCCAGTAGGGGGCGTGATCCGAGAGTACCCTCGGAGCAAAGCCTACATCCCCTAGTTTAGGCAGCAGGGACATTGAGACAAACACAAAATCAATTCGCGACATCGTGTTGTGACTAGCTGAGAAGCATGAGAAGACCTTGGTGTGTGGGTGTTTGTGGCACCAAGTGTCGACAAGGGCGAAGTCTGTCATTATGCGGTGCAGTCTGGTATGGGCCAGTGGATCAAGGGGGGGGTTCAGCGCGCCCAGGCGGTCCAGAGCGGGGATTAGGGTCATATTGAAGTCCCCCATCCACACCGCCGGTACAGAGGGATATTGAGTCATAAAGGCAAGGCCCTCCTTAATTACAGCAGAGTTATACGGGGGGGGGACATAGCAAGAGAGCAGCAGGATAGGAGACCCGCTAATGGTAGCGTGCACAAACACATATCTGCCCTGCTGGTCCGTGCGAAGTAGTACTAGATCAAATGGTACCCGTTTGGCGATCAGGATCGATACTCCTCTGGAATAAGAGGTGTGGGTAGCATGGTAAGCCCACCCTATCCAGGGTTTTTTGAGGGAGGATTGCAGGTGGCCCGTGACATGGGTCTCGACTAATGTGATGATGTCAGCCCTCTGAGATTTGAGAAACGTCAGGACAGCTGTGCGTTTAATCTTGTTGCGTAGGCCCCTAACATTCCACGTAAGGAACTTCAGGGAACTCATGGTGGGCGTAGGGCGCGTATAATAAACCGCAGCCAGACCAGGACCAGCAGAGCAGAGAAGGACACATCAGATGGCATAAAACATAAAGAATACCAATATCGATAGTGCATGTATGACAATAACATAGTACCTTTTAGCAGAGATAAACAATTGCAAACATAGTGGCAAATAAAGAATAACCACAACATTTCCCTTCCCTCCCAGTCCATTGGCACCCCAACTCGGCATGAACATAGTATCCCATAACCAGGTATCAACAGGGGACATCCAACGTGAACAAAACGTTGGAGGCAAGGGACTTAATTTCAATGGGACATAGATACCCGTGACAAAAAGAAAACTAAAAAATAGGACCAAACAGTCAGGTAGATGGGGGGGATGAAAAAGGTCCATAGGGATCCTAGGGGGGCGACTTCTTCTCTGAGAAGTGCATGGGTAGCTCTGATGATTTTAATGTTTTTGAACAGGACATTCCCTGTGAGGAAGACCCCAGTTCTGAGCCAGTAACTGACAGGGCGCTTATAAGTGAACTCATTGATGCAGTGAGGGACACCCTCCAGCTGAATGGTGCGGCTGAGGAACCTCAGGTGGAGGCTGTCTCCTTTGGTTCCTTTTGAAGCTGTTTCTTCAAAAAAAAGGTCTTTCCATATGTGCCTTTTTTTGATAAATTCATTGACCAAGTCTGGGATAAGCCGCAGAAGACTTTGACGGTCCCGCGGCGTCTATCCATAAGATACCTCTTTGAGGAGGCCCTGGTTACAAAATGGGCTCTCCCCCCAGTGGTCGACCCCCCCGGTCGCCCGTTTGAATAAAGCTACCACGCTCTCCCAATGGAAGGGACTCCCGCATTTAAGGACCCCACTGACAGGAGGTCAGAAGTGGTGAGTAGAACTATGTTTGCCCTGTTGGGGTCTGCCTTACGCCCTATAGTGGCGGCGACCCTTGTGTCTCAGGCACTCACAGAATGGGCAAATATTTTGCACCAGACGGTGCAGGAGCATAATCTCCCTCCAGAGACCATTGCTCTGGCTCACCAACTTGCGCAGGGTTTAGTCTATGTGTGCGATGCCACTTGGGATGCGGCCCCTTTAATATCTGGGGCCTCTATCTGTGCTGTGGTGTTGCGTCGCCTTATCTGGCTGAAATGCTGGTCGGCCGACCTAGCTTCCAAGAAGCTCCTGGCTGATTTGCCCTTTAAGGGCAGTAGACTGTTTGGGGCCGCCCTGGATGACATTATTAAGGATGTCACAGGGGGTAAGAGCACCTTCCTTCCTCAGTCGGCTAAGGGAAAGGAGCCCCACTGTAGGCCGGGCCCTTCCTTTCTGGCGAAGAAGAAGTTTTCTTTTTCGTACATCACGGGACACAGAGCGACTTAGTCATTACTAATGGGTTATATAGATTACCTTCAGGTGCTGGCACTGGCCACTTCCAAACCGGAAGTACCCTCCCCTATATAAGCCCCTCCCATCCGGGAGCACCTCAGTTTTTTGCCAGTGTCTAAGGTGTTGGCCAAAGAGTAACATGTGTTTTCACTGGGCTTGCGTACAGGTTCTTTTGGGCCTTAGTAAGCTGTTCCGGATCCCACCAAAAAAGCTTCATAGCTAAACGGTCGGTACCCGGGCCTTGCAGCAGAAGAGCAAGGTTTTGCCTGTAATGCCTCTCTTAGGAGGGCTGGACCCTGGGATCCAGAGCTCTGGTCATACCCACGACCAAGATGTTGTCTGTGCAGGGTGCTATACAGGTCCAGGGGAGTGGAATCCTTGGGAACCCGGTCCCTGAAGGTTTAATTACAATGCCTGCCGTGATAGGTGAAGTTTGGGCTTCTGTGGACCAAACAAAGTCCTGCGGCGGGGATCAGGTAAGTGGGGGCCCCCAGGAACTTTGTTCTATTGGGGGACCCCCAAGCCTAATTTGTCTTTCTGTCTGTTACCTAACGGTATTCCCGCTAATATCTGTGTATGCCTGTAACTACTGAAAATGTAAAATTTTAATAGTAGTCCAAGAAAAAAAAAAGGGACCGCGGTACCTGTGTTAAACCACTAGAGGCCGCTGTAGTCCATTTTTCTTGTCATGTGGATCTTTGGTTTCCTCAAGTCAAAAGATCCAGGCAGTTGGTAAGTTTCTCTGTGGGAATCCACTTCCTCTGCCCTGTTGCTGCGCTCATCCACCGCACAGGCCCTCCGGCAAAAAGGGCCCTGGCTCCTAGTCCCTGTTTGATTTCGAAAAGGGCGCCAATGGCGCACGGGCGCGTGCACGCGCCTCCTATGAAAAAAAAGGGGCGGGGCGGGTGGATGACGCTCGATGCGCGCCACGGCGCTTCTGCGCATGTGCAGGCGTCCGAGCTTGTATAAAGACACAGTACAAGTGTCAGCTGGATGCAAACAGAGCTAGCAACAAACAGTGGCACACAGAGGCGGTTGATGCAGGCATCCCCATAGAAAGGCACTTTAGTGGACACCAGCTGGTATATAGCAGACACTGTGTTAGACTATTACCAGCAAAATTGGTGTATGACGACGGGAATACCTCAGCTTTGTGCTTAAAGGATATGTCGTCCAGACGCTCCGGAAATAGGTCTTCCAGGAAGCCAAAGGGGTCTCCATCAGGCTCTGAGGATATTGGGCATGCTTGTACTGCACCAATCTCCCCTGAGAATTCAGAGGTCAGTAGCCGTAGAAACCCCGCAGGAGTGCCTGGTGCTGCGGCTGTCCCCAGTCCACCTGCTCCTGTATATATAACAGAGAAGGTTTTATCCTCAACTCTGGGAGGATTGGAAGAGAGATTAACAGCATTGATCGCTGCTTCCCTGTCACAGGGAAAGCGCGTCCGATCTCCGTCTCCTCCTTCAGAGTGCCTGTTAGTAGAGGAACAGCCCCACACAGGGATCGACCTACCTGAAGGGGATCAGGATGAGGTTGATTCAGTTATGGAGGAATCAACAGTGGAAGAACCTTTCTCAGCATCTCAGGCTGAAAGATTATGGGTTCAGTCTCTGACTAACATGGTCCGATCAGCATTTAAAATGCCTCTGGCGGAACCACCATCCACTACGGTTTCCTCGCTGGGGTTGCTAAAAGCTCCCCAGGCTGTCTGTTCCTTCCCAATCCACCCTTTATTAGAAGGGCTTATTTACCAGGTCTGGGAACATCCTGATAAAATATTTGCTCCCCCCAAGAGATTTCCGGTGATCTATCCCATGGAGGATAAGTTCATAAAAAAATGGAGGGTCCCTACAGTGGACGCAGCCATCTCTTGTGTGAACAAATCACTGACATGTCCAGTAGATAATGTTCCAATGTTCAAAGACCCAATAGATAAAAAATTGGAGTCTTTACTAAAATCTGCTTTCTCTACAGCAAGCATGGTGACACAACCTGCGGTAGCAGCGATTGGAGTCTGCCAAGCAATGAAAGATCAGTTGAAACAAGTCTTAAGGGACTTACCAGATCAGCAGGCTCTTGCCCTAGCTGACCTGCCTAGAGCCTTGTGTTTTGCGGTGGACGCCATAAAGGATACAATCCAACAGGCCTCCCGCTTTACGCTGTCTATAGTACATATGCGTAGGCTTCTGTGGCTCAAAAACTGGTCTGCTGAAGCTCCCTGTAAAAAACTGCTGGTTAGCTTCCCATTTCATGGAGAACGCTTATTTGGAGAAGATCTGGACAAATATATCCAGAAAATTTCTGCCGGTAAAAGTTCACTCTTACCGGTTAAGAACAAGGGTAGAAGTCCTTCTTTTAAGAGGCCTACTTCTCCAGTCCCGGGCACATCGGCTGTGAAGCAGTTCCGACGGCCTCCGCGGTCAAATTCAGGGGGCAGAAATCAGGGACAATCACAGGGTAACAAGAAGCCCTGGACTAAGAGGGGTACAAAACCTCCCCCCAAGTCATGAAGCGTTGCCCCCACTCAATCGGGTGGGGGGAAGGCTTCAGTTGTTCACAGAGACCTGGCGGGACACCATCAGAGACAGATGGGTGCTCTCCGCAGTAAGTCTGGGATACAAGCTGGAGTTGAAAGGCACTCCTCCTGCCCAATTTATGAGGTCAAACGTGCCAAGAGATCCCCAGAAGAGAGGATCCCTCCTTCTGGCACTAGAACAACTATTGCTCCAAGGTGTAATCATGAAGGTTCCCCTGGAAGAAAGCGGATTCGGGTTTTACTCGAACCTTTTCACAGTCCCCAAACCAAATGGGTACGTGAGGCCCATATTAAATCTAAAAGGGCTAAACAAGTTCCTAAATATCAGGACTTTTCGGATGGAGTCGATCCGATCGGTGGCCACCGCCCTACAAGGGCAGGAATGGTTAGCCTCGATCGACATAAGGGATGCTTATCTGCATATTCCCATCTTTCCGGCCCACCAGAAATTTCTACGCTTTGCAGTAGAAGGGCGCCATTTTCAGTTCAGAGCCTTGCCTTTCGGTCTGGCCACAGCACCACGAGTGTTCACAAAAATTCTGGCCCCACTATTGGCCAATCTAAGAACACAAGGTGTAACGATAATGGCATATCTAGACGACCTGCTACTAATAGACCACTCAGTGGAAAAGCTGGAAGTAGCTATTCACAAGACAATCAAGTATCTGGAATATCACGGTTGGATTATCAACCGGGACAAGTCAGCTCTAAGACCAGTCAAAAGTCTGGAATACTTAGGGCTAAGACTGGATTCAAATCAGAGAAAGATTTTCTTACCTCCAGAGAAGGTGTCGTCTTTAAAAGATTTGACCCACTTAGTGGGTACAAAAAGAAAACCATCCATACGCCTGTGCATGAGGCTGCTGGGAAAAATGGTGGCTTCATTCGAAGCGGTACCCTACGGTCAATTCCATTCAAGGAATTTGCAAAGGGCCATACTGTCAGCCTGGAACAAAAAAGTTCAGGCTTTAGACTTACCAATGTCCCTGTCCCCTTCCGTTCGCAAGAGCCTCCATTGGTGGTTGGTGCCCCAGAATCTGGAAAGAGGGAAACCTTTCAGTCCGGTTTCTTGGAAGGTGGTCACTACAGATGCCAGCCTCATAGGCTGGGGGGCAGTACTGGAGCAATGGTCTCTCCAGGGCAAGTGGTCAGAAGCAGAAAAGGCCCTGCCCATCAATCTCTTAGAGATACGAGCAGCCCGGTATGCCCTAGTAGCATGGACATCCAAACTCCAAGGGTCCCCTGTCAGAATTCAATCAGACAATGCCACGGCAGTGGCATATATCAATTACCAGGGTGGCACCAGGAGTCTTGCAGCCCAGAGGGAAGCAAATTGCATCCTGGAGTTGGCAGAAAGATATGTCCCAGCCATATCCGCGGTTTTCATCTCAGGAGTGGAAAATTGGAGAGCGGACTTTCTAAGTCGCCAACAATTATGCCCGGGGGAATGGTCTCTTCACCCCGAGGTTTTCCAGGCAATATGCCAGCGGTGGGGAACACCGGATGTAGATCTGCTAGCATCCAGATTCAACGCAAAGGTGGACAGATTTGTGTCTCGCACAAGGGATCCCCTAGCTTGCGGCTCGGATGCCCTAGTGTTCCCTTGGGATCAGTTCAAGCTGATATATGCATTCCCACCGCCACAATTGTTACCGCGATTACTCCGCAGAATCAGGGTAGAAAAGAAACCAGTGATTCTGGTGGCTCCAGCGTGGCCCCGAAGGGCATGGTACGCGGAGATTGTAAAAATGTCAGTGAGGAGTCCTTGGACCCTCCCACATCGTCCGGACCTGCTGTCGCAAGGACCGATATACCACCCTTCCTTACCAGCCCTAGGTTTGACGGCCTGGCTATTGAAGCCCACATTCTGAAAAAGAGAGGGCTCTCTAATTCTGTGGTATCTACCATGATCAATGCCAGAAAGCCGGTATCCAGGCAGATCTATTATAGGATCTGGAAGGCGTACATTACGTGGTGTGAGGCCAAGAAATGGCATCCACGTAAGTACGTGATAGGTAGGATTTTGGACTTCCTACAGTGGGCTGTAGATAGGAAGCTGGCCTTGAGTACTATCAAGGGTCAGATTTCGGCCTTGTCAATATTTTTTCAAAGGCCCTTGGCTTCGCATTCACTAGTCAAAGCTTTCATACAAGGAGTGATGCGTATTAGCCCTCCGGTTAGTATTCCCATATGTCCATGGGACTTAAACCTGGTTCTGTCGGTTCTACAAAAACAACCGTTTGAACCATTGGAACACATTTCCTTGGTTCTTCTCACCAGGAAATTGATTTTCTTAGTAGCCATTTGTTCGGCTAAAAGAGTATCGGAATTAGCCGCCTTGTCCTGTAAGGAGCCATATCTGGTTGTCCATAAGGACAGAATAGTATTACGTCCTCATCCAGCCTTTCTTCCTAAGGTGGTATCGAGGTTTCATTTGAACCAAGATGTGGTTCTTCCTTCTTTTTTCCCCAAACCTAGCTCGGTAGAGGAAAAGTTATTACATTCTTTGGATGTAGTAAGAGCAGTTAAAGCTTATCTTAAAGCCACTGCTCAGATTCGCAGAACGGATACTTTGTTTATTCTGCCGGAAGGCCCCAGAAAGGGTCAGGCAGCATCAAAATCTACTTTAGCCAAGTGGATTTGACAGGTCATAATACAAGCCTATGGCTTGAGAAACAGACCGCCTCCGTTCAAAGTTAGGGCGCACTCCACAAGAGCAGTTGGAACTTCATGGGCAGTGCATCACCAGGCCTCCCTGGCTCAAGTATGTAAGGCCGCAACATGGTCTTCGGTACACACGTTTACTAGATTCTACCAGGTAGACGTTAGAAGTCAGGAGGATGTCGCCTTTGGGCGCAGTGTGTTGCAGGCCGCAAAAGATCCTCATGCCTGATGGCGCCCAGCTTATGTATCCCTCCCCTCATTTGGCATTGCTTTGGGACGTCCCATTAGTAATGACTAAGTCGCTCTGTGTCCCGTGATGTACGAAAAAGAAAAAGGGATTTTTTATAACAGCTTACCTGTAAAATCCTTTTCTTGGAGTACATCACGGGACACAGAGCTCCCACCCCTCTTTTTGGGACACTTATTGCTTTGCTACAAAACTGAGGTGCTCCCGGATGGGAGGGGCTTATATAGGGGAGGGTACTTCCGGTTTGGAAGTGGCCAGTGCCAGCACCTGAAGGTAATCTATATAACCCATTAGTAATGACTAAGTCGCTCTGTGTCCCGTGATGTACTCCAAGAAAAGGATTTTACAGGTAAGCTGTTATAAAAAATCCCTTTTTTTCGTCAGTCAGAATCCACGCGTAAGCCCTCCCAGACTGAAAAAAGTGCGGCTGGGTGAGTAAGCCAACCAAGCCGGCTCCCAAGCCCGCCACCGCATGAAGTCTTGCCCCTGCCCGACTCTGGGGTGGGGGGGACGTCTTTGCAGGTTCACGGTTCGGTGGACCGACCGGTGGGTGTGCGAGGTGGTCACCTCGGGGTACAGGGTAAAGTTCCGCTCGTGGCCCCCAAACAGATTCTTTCCCTCAAACCTCCCTCTCCTCCCTGCCCGCCGGGCAGCCCTCTTGAGGGCTGTACAGGATTTGCTCGGGTGCGGAGTAATTGTGCCGGTTCCGTCACAGGACAGGTTTCAGGGGTTTTACTCAAACCTGTTTGTTGTTCCAAAGAAGGACGGGGTCCAGCCAATCCTGGACCTCAAGGCCTTGAATGTGAAGGTACAAAAATTCCCTATGGAATCCATTCGCACGGTGATCGCGACACTCCACCAAGGGGATTTTCTGGCGTCCTTGGATTTCAAGGACCCCTACTTGCACGTCCCGATCTGCGCAAGTCACCAGAAGTTTCTGCGCTTTGCCATTGGCGAGGTTCACTATCAGTTTGTGGCTCTTCCCTTCGGCCTAGCATCGGCACCACGGGTTTTCACCAAAGTGCTTGCCCCGGTTCTAGCTTTGCTGAGACAGCGAGGAATTGTTATCGTGGGCTATCTGGACGATCTCCTTCTAAGAGCAGAAAATGGCTCAGAGTTGGAGGAAAATGTGACAATTGTCAGTCAGACCCTCAGGACTTCGGGTGTCTCCTGAACATGCAGAAGTCGGTCCTAGCCCCGACTCAGTGTTTAGAGTATCTGGGTCTGATCCTGGACACTTCGGCAGCGAAGGTGTTTCTACCTTCGGAGAAGTTACAGACACTTCAGTCGGCAGTACGGGTCCTGACGTCCCGAAAATGGTCGTCAATCCGTTTCTGCATGGGAGTCTTGGGACTCATGGTGGCCTCCTTCGAGGCAGTTCTGTATGCCCAATCACACACTCGGGCATTGCAGAAGGAAATTCTGTCCATTTGGGACAAGTCCCCATTGTCATTGGATCTTCAGATACAGGTAAGTCACTCTGTCAGGGCGTCCCTGATGTGGTGGCTGAGATTCCCGGCTCTTCGGTCCGGGAGGTCGTTCCTCCCCATCCACTGGACGGTGGTCATGACGGACGCCAGCCTGATGGGCTGGGGAGGAGTTTGGGGAGTCCTGTCAGCTCAGGGGCTTTGGACTCCGGACGAATCCCGTCTACCGATCAACGTTCTGGAATTGCGAGCGATCAGACTGTGTCTCTCCGCCTGGTCGAAGAGGCTACAGGGCCGCTCAGTCAGAATCCAGTCGGACAACGCCACGGCCGTGGCATATGTCAACCATCAGGGGGGCACTCGGAGCTCAGCTGCGGCATCCGAGGTCACCCACATCCTAAGGTGGTCGGAAAGAAGCGTCCCGGCTCTGTCGGCAGTCTACATTCCGGGCGTAGAAAACTTGCAGGCGGACTATCTGAGTCGCCAGTCCCTGGACCAGGGAGAGTGGTCCTTGCATCCGGAGGTGTTTCAACTCCTTTGTCGGCGGTGGGGCACGCCGGACGTGGACATGATGGCTTCTCGACTCAATCGCAAGGTGTCGAGGTTTGTGGCCAGGTCCAGGGCGGACGCGTTGGTGGCCCCGTGGGGTCAGTATCGCTTGATATATGCTTACCCTCCGCTGCAGTTGCTTCCTCGTCTGCTGTGCAGAGTAGCGGCCGAGGGCATTCCGGTGATCCTCATTGCCCCGGATTGGCCTCTGCGTCATTGGTACGCCGATCTGGTACGTCTCATCGCGGACGTCCCTTGGCGACTGCCCATGAGGGAGGACCTTCTGTCTCAAGGTCCTATCTTTCATCCTGCTTTACAGTCTCTGGTTTTAACAGCATGGCTATTGAGAGCCAGGTGCTGAAGGACAGAGGCCTTTCGGATTCGGTCATTTCAACCATGCTGAGGGCACAGAAGTCTTCCTCTAGAAAGATCTATCACCGTACCTGGAAAGCTTACATCGCTATGTGCGAAGAGCTAGACTGGCGGCCACGGACGTACTCCGTCCCCAGAATCATGCGGTTCTTGCAGCGTGGTGTGGCCCAAAGGCTGGCTTTGAGCACAATTAAGGGTCAGATTTCGGCCTTGGCCGTTTTCTTTCAACGACCGCTAGCAGGTCATTCCTTAGTTAGCACTTTTGTGCAGGGGGTTCGCCATGTGATTCCCCCTGCCAAGTCTCCTCTCCCTCCTTGGGATCTGAATTTGGTGCTCTCGGTTCTCCAGGAACGTCCCTTTGAGAATATCAGAGATATTCCTCTATTAACTTTGTCTCAGAAGGTGGCTTTCTTAGTGGCCATTACTTCTGTTAGACGGGTATCTGAGTTGGCGGCCCTGTCATGCAAGTCGCCTTACCTGGTCCTCCATAAGGATAAGGCGGCGTTGCGCCCGCGACCGTCTTTCCTTCCAAAGGTGGTTTCGGCTTTTCACCTTAATGAGGACATTGTCCTTTCGTCCTTGTGCCCTCACCCATCTTATCCCAGAGAGTTTGCACTTCACAATTTGGATGTGGTGCGAGCCTTACGGGTGTACCTGACGGCTACTGCTTCTATTCTGAAGTCTGACTCACTGTTTGTGTCTGTCTCTGGTCCAAAACAGGGCCAAGCGGTGTCGTCTGCCACCATTTCTAGGTGGATCAGACAGACTGTTATACAGGCCTATGCCATTGAGGGGAGGGCGCCTCCCTTTCCGGTTACGGCGCATTCCACCAGGGCAATTGGTGCTTCCTGGGCTTTCCGACATCAAGCGTCGGTTGCACAAGTGTGCAAGGCGGCGACCTGGTCGTCCGTTCATACCTTTTCCAAATTCTATAAGGTTGATGTAGCTGCATCTTCGGATGCTTCTTTCGGCCGTAAAGTGTTGCAGGCCGCTGTTTAATGTTGCAACTCCTTCGTTAAGGAGCTCTGCTTGTTTGGAGTGAAGTTTTGGTTTTTCCTTTACTACTGCTCCCACCCTTTTCTGATACTGCTTTGGGACGTCCCACGTGTTTCAGTATTAGAGCTGTGTCAGTCCATGGACGATAAAAGAAAATAGGATTTTTGTACTCCCCTTAAAATCCATTTCTCTGCCGTCCATGGACTGACACAGCACCCACCCTTCTTTTAATGTTTGTACTGCTTTGTTACGAACTGAGGCTGCTGGCTGCAGGTAGGAGGGTTATGTCCGGAGGGACCGCCCCCTGGGCGGGGCTGTTCAGCTCTGGTTTGTTCTAGAATGTAGGTTTCTAACATTCTGCCTAGATCTTCTCCTGTGAGCAGGGACATATACCCACGTGTTTCAGTATTAGAGCTGTGTCAGTCCATGGACGTCAGAGAAACTGATTTTACGGTGAGTACAAAAATCCTATTTTTTCAAGCGCAACTGTCATCTCTGTCCCGCAGCGGATCCTCCTCTGACCTGCTGTTGACTCACCGACAGTCTCATTCACTTTATTGGGACAGCTGGTGATGGGGCAGTGACACAACAAGGTGAGGGACGTGGCGGCAGCAGGGAAGTGAATGCCCACTAACAGGCGCTGCCATGATGGATCTGAAATGACAGGTGCTCTTTAAATGTAAGAACTTATTCTTGCTGGTAGTTAGAATCTCTTTATTATTTGCAAACAAAATTAAGGTTTCCTATTTACAATAATAAGCTGTCAGGTTAGTAAAAAGCGATATCGAATCCGATTCAATGATACAGTTTGTAGTGTACATAGATTTGCAAAACAATGGGATAAAGGAATATGCCTGAACTTTGGGATTTTTTTAATGGTTACTGTGAAATAGTGTGACTGCATCGATGCAGTGCATGTTATGTCAGCTTGCAGAGCTTGGATTCATTGACTAAGTCTACCAAAAATTTAAATATTGCAGAATATACATCCTCATGCTACATAACTAAGCCCCATTTCATGCTGAATAAACAGAATTATTAATGTATCCTAAATTGAAAACTATCTTTAAATAGATTTTTACTCCAAAAGCATTTTATTAAAATTTGATAAAAATCAAAAAAATCTGTTTTAAATAAAAATAAAAAAAAATCACCCTGATAACACCCCCAGATCGGTTCGCAGATCACAGTGCTAACTGTGAATTCGGACAGGAATCGGATCACATGGGTGTGAACACCCATGCGGTCCGATTCTAGTGCGGGGAAAAAAAGTTCCTGCACCTTTTTCGTACGAATCCAATGCAAGTTCAGCCATGCAACTGTGTGGCTAAACTCGCATTGCACAGACATCGCATGTGATCGGCACTGCAATGCAGTGGCAATCAAATGCGATGTCTGTGTTTACAATAGTATGAACCCAGGCTTAGAAGTTATTTCGGCACAGAAAAACAACTGACTTGGAAGCCCCTGGTGGAAGCCTCCAGTTCATAGGGCTCGTGAATTAAACTCTCTTGCTGCCAGTAATTTTTGTGTTTTTTTTTTCTTGCACATATGTTTAAAAGATTTTTTTTTGGTTTGAAAATTTTTTTTTTAATAGGGAACCAAAAGCCTCATGTCACTTCTGTATTTATTCCAGCTAGACAAAACCAAAGAAACAATGTTCACCGGACTCCCCCCCCCCCCCCCCCCCCCCCCCCATTTACGTGCAAGCCTATGTATAAACGGCCTTCAGGTGGGACAGTGGAGCCTGGAAAACAGGGCTGGAAGCCACGCCATTGGGGGGCCGTGGAAGCGGACATCTGTATAGCAGTTGGCATATCAGATTTACATGCAGTCCCAGTGTGAAAATAGTTTAATTTCACTTCCCTGAAACTAGTATACAGTTGGGAAATTGCAGCTTTCATAAGAGGAATTCTGAATAGATATGTAACTTTGTGGTAGATTCCCTTGGAATAATATACATATTAACCACTTGCTTACTGGGCACTTAAACACCCCTCCTGCCCAGACCAATTTTTAGCTTTCAGTGCTGTCACACTTTGAATTACAATTACTTTTTTGTCCTTTTTTTCATACAAATAGAGCTTTCTTTTGGTGGTATTTGATCACCTCTGCGTTTTTTATTTTTTGCGCTATAAATGAAAGACCAATTTAAAAAAAAAAAAAAAACATTTTTCTTAGTTTCTGTGATAAAATTTTGCAAATTATAAATTTTTCTTCATACATTTTGGCCACAATTTATACTGCTACATATCTTTGATAAAAATAACCCAAAATTTTGGGAAATGATTTGGTCTGTGTGAAAGTTTTAGAGTCTACAAGCTATAGTGCAAATCATAAAAAAATTATCACATCTGATGTACTGGTGGCCTATAATGCCCCCCAAATAACCCCTTTTTTGGAAGTAGACATTCCAAGGTATTTAGTAAGAGGCATGGTGAGTTATTTGAAGTTGTAATTTTTTCCCACTTTACATGGCAAAATTACGATTTTATATTTTTCCTCAAAATTGTCATTGTAATAGCTTATTTCTCTCACATGGCATGTGCATACCACAAATGACACCCCAAAATACATTCTGCTGCTACTCCCGAGTATTACGATACCACATGTGTCTGACTTTTTTACTGCCTGGCCACATACAGAGGCCCAACATGCAGGGAGCACCATCAGGTGTTCTAGGAGCATAAATTACACATCTAACTAGTTGACTACCTATTACACTTTTGAAGGCCCAACATTGAAGTAGCACCATCAGGCGTTCTACAAGCATAAATCGCACATATCCTTTCTCAACCACCTATTACACTTTTGAAGGCCCTGGAGCACCAGGACAATGGAAACACCCACAAAATGACCCCATTTTGGAAAGCAAACACCCCAACGTATAATCTATGAGGCATAATGAGTCTTTTGAACGGTTCATTTTTTTCCAGAAGTTTTTGGAATATGTGGAAAAAAATGAAAAGCATTTTTTTTACGCCAAGTTGTCCATTTATAAGATATTTCCAACACATAGCATGTACATAGCAAAAATGACACCCCAAAATACATTCTGCTACTCCTCCGGAGTATGGCAATACCACGTGTGTGACTTTTACACAGCCTGTCCACATACAGAGGACCTACATTGAAGTAGCACCTTCAGGCATTCTAGGCGCATAAATTACACATCTCATTTCTCAACCACCTATTATAGTTTTGAAGGCCCTGGAGCACCAGGACAATGGAAACACCCACAAACTGACCCCATTTTGGAAAGCTAACACCCCAACGTATAATCTGAGGCATAATGAGTCTTTTGAACGGTTCATTTTTTTCCAGAAGTATTTGGAAAATGTGGAAAAAAATGAAAACGCATTTTTTTTACACAAAGTTGTCAGTTCATAAGATATCTCCAACACATAGCATTTACATAGCAAAAATGACACCCAAAATACATTCTGCTACTCCTCCTGAGTATGGCGATACCAAATGTGTGGGACTTTTACACAGCCTGTCCACATACAGAGGCCCAACATGCAAGGAACACCATCAGATGTTCTAGGGACACATAGCATGCACATACCAAGAATTACACCCCAAAATACATTATGCTGAGCAAAGCGTAAACAAAAGATTACCTGTGGTTTTAGTAGCGCAGTTCTACACAGCAGAATAGCACTGGTCCAGGCAGCAGGCAGGGACTTTGTCAGCAATGGCATACATAATTGTCCAGGCAGCAGGCAGGGATACTGCCCATAAACAGTCCAGGGTCAGTGCAGGCAGAGATGTTGTCAGCAGTGCCAAAAATATTAGTCCTGGTAGTAGGCAGGTCCATGTGGTGTGGTCAGTTCATGCGACAGGCAGAGGCATGATGGCATAGGTCCTACAGGCAGCAGGCAGAAGTAGGGCCTTGTTCAGAACAGAATGGGGACAGGGGTAGAGGCTTCTCCCACCCAAATCTCTTTGAAGCCTCCGAGTCTCCAGACCCTAATCTAGGATGAGAAAACAAAAAAAAAATGTTTTCTTCATCCAGAAAAACTTTTCTTGAGCCCCTTACATATGTGAGAACCCTGTGTTGAATCCCACTAGTCCAGTAGCAGGGTACAAGATCAATCCAAGAGGCAGGTAAAAAGCATGGTCAAACAGTCCAAGGTCAGTTCCAGATCAGGCAGAGGTAGTACAGAATCGTTAGGCAGAAGCGTGGTCAAATAACAAGCCAGGGTCAGTTACAGAGCAGGCAGTAGCATAAGGGGTGTGAAGGCAGGCAATGAGGATTACGTTTACCATACTTCACTAATAATTTAGTGAAGTATGGTAACGGCGAAAGCAGTCAATTACACAGAGGCCTGGTTGGGAAGGACACTCGGCACAATAATAAACTGTGTCTCGTCTGACTCCTCCACTGGCACACACCTTACTTTTTTTTTTTTACCTCGTCGGCCTGTTGCTGTGGGAGGGACTTTATCGGGAAAGTGACGTTTGGAGAGTCGACTTAGAACATCTGATCGGATGTTTTGGGGTGGGCCATTCTGGAATATCAGGGCAGTGGTTATTTCCTCCTGGTAGCCAAGGAAGGGTTAGGGGGTTTTGGGTGGACTTGCGGTAAATATAGGAGTTATATATGGCCAAATGAAAAAAATAAATTGCTACTTTTTTATACCAATGGTATGTCCGTCTTGTGGAAAGATAGGGTTCCAGCATTTGGTCGTTAAAGTCGTCTCCCCCCATGAACAAATTGTAGTCCTGGATGCATGTGGGCTTTTGGATGGTGGTGCCATTCCTTCTGGGGATTTCCACAAAGGTATCGTTGTGGATGGAAGATAACATGTATACATCCCTTCTGTCCTTCCACTTCACTTCCAGAACCTCCTGGTTTCGCAGACTTGCCGACTTTCCTCTTCTCAACTTCTTATTTACAAGACTTTGAGGAAAGCCCTTCCGGTTCTTTCTGACCGTGCCACATGCTGGCGTCTTCTTCAGGTGAAGGTTGCGAAACGGGAAGAGATGTATAAAAGTTATCTACGTATAAATGGTAGCCTTTTTCCAGTAGGGGGTTGATGAGTTGCCAAACAACTTTCCCGCTTGATCCCAAGTAGTCTGGGCAATTGGGGGGATGCAGCTGGGTGTCCTTACCTTCGTACACTAGGAAGCTATACAGGTACCCTGTGACTCGGTCACAGAGTTTGTACACCTTCACCCCATAGCGGGCCCTTTTGCTGGGGATAAATTTCTTTATTTTAAGCCTGCCACTAAATTTAACAAGGGACTCATCCACACATATGTGTTGGTCCGGGGTATATAACTGGGTGAATACTTCTGAAAAATAATTTAGTAAGGGCCGAATTTTGAAAAGCCTGTCATAATTTGGGTGATTTCGGGGAAGGCACTGGGTATTATCGTTGAAGTGGAGAAACCTCATGATCATGAGGTACCTGGTTCTGGGCATTACGTTGGAGAATATTGGCATGTGATAGATGGGGCATTTGGACCAAAAGGACCGAAAAGTGTTTTTTGGGTTGAGTCCCATGCAAAATGTGAGGCCTAAAAAAACCTTCAACTCCTCCACCGTTGGGTCTCTCCACTCGAAGGGACGGGCATAATAGGATGTAGGATTACTTGGAATAAATTGCTGGGCATATAGGTTGCACTGGGTGACAATGTTGGATAGCATGTCCTCGGTAAAAATTAGATTGAAAAAATTGATTGGGGAAAAATTGTCCGTGTTCACCTGGACTCCTGGCTGGGCAGTGAAAGGGGGAATGTTGGCTTCTCCTGAATTAGGAGGAAGCCACAAGGGGTTCTGGAGGGCATAGGGAAGGCTGGCATGGGTCCTTGGACTTTCTTGCCGAGGCACTGCGGTGCTGGTGGATGGCACTGCGGTGCTGGTGGATGCTACTGCTGCCTCACCAGAGCGCCTTCTTTTGGTGGGCTGACTATCTTCCTCCTCTGAGGCTGTCTCTGTTCCACTACTGAAGACTGGCTCATAGTTTACGTCCGACTCAGACCTGAATCGGAATCTGAAAAAGAGAGCTCCCCGTCGCTCTCAGGCGTGGAAAGAATTTAGTATGCCTCCTCGGCGGTAAAACACCTTTTTGACATCTTTTGGTTGCTGGCGGTGGTGATGCGAATTCACAGGTGTGTGGCACAGATGGGCCCTGATTGATTGCACAGATGGGCCCTGATTGATTGCACAGATGGGCACTAATGAAGTGGCACAGATGGGCACTAATGAGGTGGCACAGATGGGCACTAATGAGGTGGCACAGATGGGCACTAATGAGGTGGCACAGATGGGCACTAATGAGGTGGCGCAGATGGGCTACTGAGGTGGTGGCGCAGATGGGCTACTGAGGTGGTGGCGCAGATGGGCTACTGAGGTGGTGGCGCAGATGGGCTACTGAGGTGGTGGCGCAGATGGGCTACTGAGGTGGTGGCGCAGATGGGCTACTGAGGTGGTGGCGCAGATGGGCTACTGAGGTGGTGGCGCAGATGGGCTACTGAGGTGGTGGCGCAGATGGGCTACTGAGGTGGTGGCGCAGATGGGCTACGGAGGTGGTGGCGCAGATGGGCTACGGAGGTGGTGGCGCAGATGGGCTACGGAGGTGGTGGCGCAGATGGGCTACGGAGGTGGTGGCGCAGATGGGCTACGGAGGTGGTGGCGCAGATGGGCTACGGAGGTGGTGGCGCAGATGGGCTACGGAGGTGGTGGCGCAGATGGGCTACGGAGGTGGTGGCGCAGATGGGCTACGGAGGTGGTGGCGCAGATGGGCTACGGAGGTGGTGGCGCAGATGGCTACGGAGGTGGTGGCGCAGATGGCTACGGAGGTGGTGGCGCAGATGGCTACGGAGGTGGTGGCGCAGATGGCTACGGAGGTGGTGGCGCAGATGGCTACGGAGGTGGTGGCGCAGATGGGTGCACTGATGTGGTGGCACAGATGGGGGCACTGATGTGGCGGCACAGATGGGGGCACTGATGTGGCGGCACAGATGGGGGCACTGATGTGGCGGCACAGATGGGGGCACTAATGAGGCGGCACAGATGGCACTAATGAGGCGGCACAGATGGCACTAATGAGGCAGCACAGATGAGGTGGCACAGATGTGCACTAATTGCACAGGTGGGCACGGATGAGGTGGCACAGGTGGGCACGGATGAGGTGGCACAGGTGGGCACGGATGAGGTGGCACAGGTGGGCACGGATGAGGTGGCACAGGTGGGCACGGATGAGGTGGCACAGGTGCACTGAGGCAGCACAGATGGGCACTGATCACAGGTGGCACAGGTGGGCACTGTGTTTTCACTGTTTTTACTGGGCACTGAAAGAAGCTGTGTGTAACTCACTAACACACTCACAGATCGCTCTCCCTCCTCACACGCGGTGTCTGTGTGAGGAGGGAGAGCCGGCAATGAGAGATGATCTCATATGTTTACATTTGAGATCATCTCTCATTGGGCACCTCGATCGCGCTGTAAATAGCCGCTGTGATTGGCTATTTACAGCGATCTGTGAATGGCTGTGTCCAAGGGACACGGCCAGCACAGAAGTTCCCCGATGCGCGCTCGGTAAACGAGGAAAGGGGAGGCCGTATAATGACGGCCTCCCAGCATTGTAGAGCCACATTGTGGCCGCTTATAGTCGTATGCTGGGCGCGAAGGGGTTAAAACGGAAGTCAAGACATGAAAATAAGACCCAAAAAAAAAACTTGGTACATACGAGAAGGTAACATTAAAGAGGCTCCATCAGTTTTAACCACTTGACCTCTGGAAGATTTACCCCCCCCTCATGATCACGACATTTTTTGCGATATGACACTGCATTACTTTAAGACCCCTTTCACACTGAGGCACTTTGCAGGCGTTATAACGCTAAAAGGGTCAGTGGTATCCGCGCTTTAGGACAGTTAAGTGTTGGCTGCTGCCTCCCCTAAAGCCCTGAGCTCCGGGACTAATAAATTATGAATTCTATAAGTGGGGTGAATGGCGCTGCCCAAGTGAAGTGCCAATTTATATATATATATATATATATATATATATATATATATATATATATATATATATATATAACAATGTAGTTTCTTTAAGGGGTGCTCCTGGGTCACAGGTTGCCCCTGCACCCAGTCCAGGGCCAGAGTTTAACAGGCAAGTGTTGTGCATAAAGTAAAATAGATTAACAATCAGGGTAAAATAAACACTCAGGGTAATAAATCTCAGCAGCACGTTACTTAAATCCCAACATCAATTACAGTCTCTAAGACCCACTGCAATATTGTTGTGTTAGTCCAAAGCATTAGTGGCAAGTATAGCTTATATTAGGTAAAGGTCCAAAGCAATAAATATAGAAGCATATATAGATTTGTGTTGTAGGATGGTTCAAACCGTGTGTATAGGTGACTTTTGTAAAATCTTTGAGGTTCCTAGCAGTCTCCAGGTGACAGTTGTGCTCCCCCTCAAGGTTCCCCACTCGCCAAAAGTAGAATCCCCTGCAGGGGTATCAGGCACACCAGTAGTTGGGTTCCTCGGATCGGCGTGGGCTCCCTCTCCTGTCCTCCACTCGTTTCCCCGAGTTTCCTCTCTTTCTCCTGGGCTTGCTGTACCAGCTTGCTGCGGTATTCCTCAGGATAATGAAAAAGCAAGTGCCACCATAGCGTAATTCCGTAGGGTTTTATTATAAGGTAAAAACAGAACAAAAGCAAAAAAAACGCTGTCTATTACATGCGGGTAAAATAGTAAAGTTTTAAAAGTCCCGCACTTGTGGTGTTAGAGCACCCGAAGCAGCGGCGTACGTTCCACCGCTCGGATCCAGACAACCGGAAGTGACATGTCGACGTGAAGGACCAATCAGCTGACGCGTTTCGTCATGTGACTTCTTCTGAGGCGATATGGTCCTATCACGTCACACGTCTGTTATAGCAGACGGCCAGCGGATTCCTCCCCTTTAGGGGATGTACTAACGCTGGTATGGGCCGGACTCCGCCCAAATAAACCTCCCATTGGTATTTACTGTGTTACAGCGGCACGGGTTCAGATTGAATAACACTGCCCATCTTGCTAAAGGTTTGCCCGGGTTTAAATGGGAAAAGGAAAAATTTCCATAGGCCGTCTACTATGTGTCAGCTACATAATTAAATACATTTTACATTTAAAATTAATATATAACGCATCCTATTGTTAAAAAAGGGGATAAAATTGATCTAGGGATTATGCAAATAGTTTATTAAGAGAGAGACCAGTTGGTGAAAGTGGCTAGTTGTAATTAAATAAAATAAGATTAAAATTGGATATAAATGGCTAAAAATACCATATAGAAGTATATTAAATTAATTGGTGTATTATATATTAATATGGGTGGTCTCCCAATAGTATCGGGGGTCATTCCCAAACTTGATGTAGAGGGGGGGGGGGTTATGGGGAAAATATAGAAGGGGGCTAAAAAACTAAGCCCATAATGGCATATTTTACCCCTATAATATGTAAATACTGACTACTACTAATACTCATAAACATGACCTCTTAGTACCGTGCCACTACTAACACCATAACTAATTACCTACTCACCTTCCTCTTAATACCCCACTAATTAGCATATATTATTACATTTTCATCCATCACCCCTTAGGGCTCATACAAAATATGGAATTAGAGCCATCAGTATTTACATATTATAGGGGTAAAATATGCCATTATGGGCTTAGTTTTTTTAGCCCCCTTCCTTATTTTCCCCATAACCATCTCCCCCTCCACATCAAGTTTGGGAATGACCCCCGATACTATTGGGAGACCACCCATATTAATATATAATACACCAATTAATTTAATATACTTCTATATGGTATTTTTAGCCATTTATATCCAATTTTAATCTTATTTTATTTAATTACAACTAGCCACTTTCACCTACTGGTCTCTCTCTTAATAAACTATTTGCATAATCCCTAGATCAATTTTATTCCTTTTTTAACAATAGGATGCATTATATATTACATTTAAATGTAAAATGTATTTAATTATGTAGCTGACACATAGTAGACGGCCTATGGAAAGCAATTTTCTTTCTCGTACATCACGGGACACAGAGCGGCATAGTCATTACTATGTGGGTTATATAGATACCTTCAGGTGCTGGCACTGGCAACTTCCAAAACCGGAAGTACCCTCCCCTATATAAGCCCCTCCCATCCGGGAGTACCTCAGTTTTTTGCCAGTGTCTAAGGTGTTGGCCAAGAAGTAACATGTGTTTTTCACTGAGCTTGCGTACAGGTTCTTTTGGGCCTCAGTAAGCTATTCCGGATCCGACCAAAAAAGCTTCATAGCTAAACGGTCGGTACCCGGCCTTGCAAGAGAAGAGCAAGGTTTTGCCTGTAATGCCTCTCTTAGGAGGGCTGGACCCTGGGATCCAGAGCTCTGGTCATACCCACGACCAAGATGTTTTCTGTGCAGGGTGCTATACAGGTCCAGGGGAGTGGAATCCTTGGGAACCGGGTCCCTGAAGGTTTAATTACAATACCTGCCGTGATAGGTGAAGTTTGGGCTTCTGTGGACCAAACAGAGTCCTGCGGCGAGGAAAAGGTAAGTGGGGGCCCTCAGGAACTTGGTTCTATTGGGGGACCCCCAAGCCTATTTTGTCTTTCTGCCTGTTACCTAAGGTATTCCCGCTAATATTCTGTGCATGCCTGTTACTACTGAGAAAATGTAAAAATTGTAATAGTAGGCAAGAAAAAAAAAAAAAAAAAAAATGTAAGACCGCGGTACCTGTGTTAAGCACTAGAGGCCGCTATGGTTCTTTTTCTTGTAATGTGGATTTTTTTCTTCCTAAGTCAAATCCAGGCAGTTGGTAAGTTCTCTTTGGGAAGCTGTCTCCTCTGCCCTGTTGCTGCGCTCATCCATCCCCGGGCCCTGCGGCAGGGACCCTGGCTCCCATCTAGCTCCTTATTTTTTCAAAAAAGGCGCCGAAGGCGCACGTGCCCGCGTGCGGGCACGCGCCTCTCTATATAGAGGCGATCTGGAAAAAGGGGCGGAGCGGGTGGATGATGCTCGGTGTGCGCCGCGGCGCTACTGCGCATGTGCGGGCGTCCAGCATGTTTAAAGGCAATCACAGCTGGCTATTGAAGTGCACAGACAGAGCTAGCAACAGTAAAAAGGCACACAGAGGCAGTTGATGCAGGCATCCCCTAGAAAGGCACTTTAGTAGACACCAACTGTTATATAGCAGCAATTGTGCTAGACTATTCTCAGTAAAAGTGGTGTATTACGGCTGGAATACCTCAGCTTTGGGCTTAGGAATATGCCGTCCAGAAGCTCCGGAACTAAATCTTCCAGGAAGCGAAAGGGGTCTCCATCGGGCTCTGAGGATCTTGGGCATGCTTCTGCTGCACCAGTCTCCCCTGAAAATTCAGAGGTTAGTGACCGTAGAGACCCCGCAGGAGTACCTGGTACTGTGGCTGTCCTCGGTTCACCTGCTCCTGTGTATGTAACAGAGGAGGTTTTTTCCTCAGCTCTGGGAGGATTAGAAGAGAGATTGTCAACATTAATCGCTGCCTCCCTGTCACAGGGAAAGCACGCCCGATCTCCGTCTCCTCCTTCAGGGTACCTGTTAGCGGAGCAACAGTCCCATACAGGGATCGACCTGCCTGAAGGGTATCAGGAGGAGGTTGATTCTGTTATAGAGGAATCAACTGGGGAGGAACCTTTCTCAGCATCTCAAGCTGAAAGATTATGGGTTCAGTCTTTGACTAACATGGTCCGATCAGCATTTAAAATGCACCTTGCGGAACCATCAACCACTACTGTCTCCTCGCTGGGGTCGCTAAAACTTCCCCAGACTGTCTGTTCCTTTCCACTTCACCCTTTATTGGAAGGGCTCATGTACCAGGATTGGGAACATCCTGATAAAATATTTACTCCCCCCAAGAGATTTCCGGTGGTCTATCCCATGGAGGATAAGTTCATCAAAAAATGGAGGGTCCCTACAGTGAACGCAGCCATCTCTTGTGTGAATAAATCACTGACATGTCCAGTGGATAATGTCCAAATGTTCAAGGACCCAATAGATAAAAAATTGGAGTCCTTATTAAAATCTGCTTTTTCTACAGCAGGCTTGGTGACACAACCAGCAGTGGCAGCTATTGGGGTCTGCCAAGCAGTGAAGGATCAGTTGAAACAGGTCTTAAGGGACTTGCCAGATCAGCAGGCCCTTGCCCTAGCCGATCTACCTAGAGCCTTATGCTTTGCGGTTGACGCCATAAAGGATTCAATCCATCAGGCCTCCCGCTGTCTGTAGTACATATGTGCAGGCTTCTATGGCTCAAAAACTGGTCTGCTGAAGCTCCCTGTAAAAAATTGCTGGTTAGCTTCCCATTTCATGGTGAACGCTTATTCGGGGAAGACCTGGACAAATATATCCAGAAAATTTGCAACGGTAAAAGTACACTCTTGCCGGTTAAAAGCAGAGTTAGAGGTCCCTCTTTTAAGAGGCCTGCTTCTCCAGTCCCTGGGGCATCGGCTGTGAAACAGTTCCGACGGCCTCCTCGGTCAAATCCCGGGGGTAAAAATCAGGGACAATCGCAGGGTAATAAAAAACCCTGGGTCAGGAGAGGTACAAAACCTCCCCCAAAGTCAAATGCATGAAGGGTTGCCCCCACTCAATCGGGTGGGGGGAAGACTCCAGTTGTTCGCAGAGACCTGGCGGGACACGATCAGAGACAGATGGGTGCTCTCCGCAGTAAGTCTGGGATACAGATTGGAGTTAAAAGACTCTCCTCCTTCCCATTTTATGAGGTCAAACGTGCCAAGGGATCCCCGGAAGAGAGAGTCCCTCCTGTTGGCACTAGAACAACTATTGCTCCAAGGAGTAATTATGGAGGTTCCCCTGGAAGAATGGGGGTTCGGGTTTTACTCAAACCTCTTTACAGTCCCGAAGCCAAACGGGGACGTGAGGCCCATATTAAATCTAAAAGGGCTAAACAAATTCCTGCATATCAGGACTTTCCGGATGGAGTCGATCCGATCGGTGGCCACTGCCCTACAAGGGGAGGAATGGTTAGCCTCGATCGACATCAAAGATGCTTATTTGCACATTCCCATCTTTCCAGTCCACCAAAAATTTATACGCTTTGCAGTAGAAGGGCGCCATTTTCAGTTCAGAGCCTTACCCTTCGGTCTGGCCACAGCACCACGAGTGTTCACAAAAATTCTCGCCCCATTATTGGCCAATCTAAGAACGCAAGGTGTAACGATAATGGCATATCTAGACGACTTGTTGCTGATAGACCACTCAGTGAAAAAACTAGAAGTGGTCGTTCACAAGACAATCAAGTATCTGGAATTTCACGGTTGGATTATCAACCGAGACAAGTCAGCCCTAAAACCAGTCAAAAGTCTGGAATACTTGGGGCTAAGGCTAGATTCAGGCCAGAGGAAAATATTCTTGCCTCGAAAAAAGGTGTTGTCTTTGAGAGATTTGATCCACTTAGTGGGTACAAAAAGACAGCCGTCCATACGCCTGTGCATGAGGCTGCTGGGAAAAATGGTGGCATCATTCGAAGCAGTACCCTACGGTCAATTCCATTCAAGGAATTTGCAAAGGGCCATACTGTCAGCCTGGAACAAGAAAGTTCAGGCCCTAGACTTACCAATGTCCTTGTCCCCTTCCGTTCGCAAGAGCCTCCGTTGGTGGTTGGTTCCCCAGAATCTGGAAAAAGGGAAATCCTTCAGTCCGATTTCTTGGAAGGTGGTCACTACAGATGCCAGCCTTATAGGCTGGGGAAGCAGTACTGGAGCAATGGTCTCTCCAGGGCAGATGGTCAGATGCGGAAAAGGCCCTGCCCATCAATCTCTTAGAGATACGAGCAGCCCGGTATGCCCTAGTAGCATGGACATCCAAACTCCAAGGGTCCCCTGTCAGAATTCAATCAGACAATGCCACGGCAGTGGCATATATCAATCATCAGGGTGGCACCAGGAGTCGTGCAGCCCAGAGGGAAGTAAATTGCATCCTGAAATGGGCAGAAAGATATGTCCCAGCCATATCCGCGGTATTCATTCCAGGAGTGGAGAATGGAAAGGCGGACTTTCTAAGTCGCCAACAATTATGCCCAGGGGAATGGTCCCTTCACCCCGAGGTTTTTCGGACAATATGTCAGCGGTGGGGAACACCGGATGTAGATCTGCTAGCATCCAGATTCAACGCAAAGGTGGACAGGTTTGTCTCTTGGACAAGGGATCCCCTAGCTTGCGGCTCGGATGCCCTAGTGTTCCCTTGGGATCAGTTCAAGCTGATATATGCATTCCCACCGCCACAATTGTTACCTCGATTACTCCGCAGAATCAGGGTAGAAAAGAAACCAGTGATTCTGGTGGCTACAGCGTGGCCCCGAAGAGCGTGGTACGCGGAGATTGTAAAAATGTCTGTGGGGAGTCCTTGGACCCTCCTACATCGTCCAGACCTGCTTTCGCAAGGACCGATATACCACCCTTCCTTACCAGCCCTAGGTTTGACGGCCTGGCTATTGAAGCCCACATTCTAAAAAAGAGAGGTCTCTCTAATCCTGTGGTATCTACCATGATCAATGCCAGGAAGCCGGTATCCAGGCAGATCTACTATAGAATCTGGAAGGCGTACATCGCCTGGTGTGAGGCCAAGAAATGGCATCCACGAAAGTACGTAATAGGTAGGATTCTGGACTTCCTACAGTGGGCTGTAGATAGGAAGCTTGCCTTGAGTACTATCAAGGGTCAGATTTCGGCCTTGTCAATATTTTTTCAGAGGCCCTTGGCTTCGCATTCACTAGTCAAAGCCTTTATACAAGGAGTGATGCGTATTAGCCCTCCGGTTAATATTCCCATATGCCCATGGGACTTAAACCTGGTTCTGTCGGTTCTACAGAAACAACCATTTGAACCATTACAGCATATTTCCTTGGTTCTTCTCACCAGGAAATTGATTTTTCATTTGAACCAAGATGTGGTTCTTCCTTCTTTTTTCCCCAAACCTAGTTCAGTAGAGGAAAAATTATTACATTCTTTGGATGTAGTAAGAGCAGTTAAAGCTTATCTAAAAGCCACTGCTCAGATTCGCAGAACGGATACTTTGTTTATTCTGCCGGAAGGCCCCAGAAGGGGTCAGGCAGCGTCAAAATCTACTTTAGCCAAGTGGATTCGACAGGTCATAATGCAAGCCTATGGCTTGAGAAGGAGACCGCCTCCGTTCAAAGTTAGGGCGCACTCCACGAGAGCAGTTGGAACTTCATGGGCAGTGCATCACCAGGCCTCCCTGGCTCAAATCTGTAAGGCCGCAACATGGTCTTCAGTACACACGTTTACTAGGTTCTACCAGGTGGACGTTAGAAGTCAGGAGGATGTCGCCTTTGGGCGCAGTTTATTGCAGGCCGCAAAAGATCCTCATGTCTGATAGCGCTCAGCTCATTGGGCATTGCTTTAGGACATCCCACATATTAATGACTATGCCGCTCTGTGTCCCGTGATGTACGAGAAAGAAAATAGGATTTTTATAACAGCTTACCTGTAAAATCCTTTTCTTGGAGTACATCACGGGACACAGAGCTCCCACCCCTCTTTTGGGGACACTTATTGCTTTGCTACAAAACTGAGGTACTCCCGGATGGGAGGGGCTTATATAGGGGAGGGTACTTCCGGTTTTGGAAGTTGCCAGTGCCAGCACCTGAAGGTATCTATATAACCCACATAGTAATGACTATGCCGCTCTGTGTCCCGTGATGTACTCCAAGAAAAGGATTTTACAGGTAAACTGTTATAAAAATCCTATTTTTCCTTTTCCCATTTAAACCCGGGCAAACCTTTAGCAAGATGGGCGGTGTTATTCAATCTGAACCCGTGGCGCTGTTACACAGTAAATACCAATGGGAGGCTTATTTGGGCGGAGTCCAGCCCATACCAGCGTCAGTACATCCCCTAAAGGGGAGGAATCCGCTGGCCGTCTGCTATAACAGACGTGTGATGTGATGGGACCATATCGCCTCAGAAGAAGTCGCATGACGAAACGCGTCAGCTGATTGGTCCTTCACGTCGACACGTCACTTCCGGTTGTCTGGATCCGTGCGGTGGAACGCACGCCGCTGCTTCGGGTGCTCTAACACCACAAGTGCGGGACTTTTAAAACTTTACTATTTACCCGCATGTAATAGACAGCAGTTTTTTGCTTTTGTTCTGTTTTTACCTTATAATAAAACCCTACGGAATTACGCTATGGTGGCACTTGCTTTTTCATTATCCTGAGGAATACCGCAGCAAGCTGGTACAGCAAGCCCAGGAGAAAGAGAGGAAACTCTGGGAAACGAGCGGAGGACAGGAGAGGGAGCCCACGCCGATCCGAGGAACCCAACTACTGGTGTGCCTGATACCCCTGCAGGGGATTCTACTTTTGGTGAGTGGGGTACCTTGAGGGGGAGCACAACTGTCACCTGGAGACTGCTAGGAACCTCAAAGATTTTACAAAAGTCACCTATACACACTGTTTGAACCATCCTACAACACAAATCTATATATGCTTCTATATTTATTGCTTTGGACCTTTACCTAATTTAAGCTATACTTGCCACTAATGCTTTGGACTAACAACAATATTGCAGTCGGTCTCAGAGACTGTAATTGATGTTGGGATTTAAGTAACGTGCTGCTGAGATTTATTACCCTGAGTGTTTATTTTACCCTGATTGTTAATCTAATTTACTTTATGCGCAACACTTGCCTGTTAAACTCTGGCCCTGGACTGGGTGCATACACTACGGTTGCCAGTGTTGTATCACTGGCTCACCTGATTGCTTAATTGGCCAACCAGTATTGGCCTTTCACTCTTTTATCATTTATTTGCATTAATGCACGTAGCACTTTTCACCTATTAGGGGCAACCAGTGACCCAGGAGCACCCCTTAAAGAAACGACATTGTTTTGCACGCTTAATTTGTTTTTCATATATTTTTTTACCTATTGGCACTTCACTTGGGCAGCGCCATTCACCCCACTTATATAATTCATAAGTTATAATGCTAAAAATAGCGCCTGCAAAGCGCCCTGAAAGAGCCGCTGCTGTCTCTCCAGTGTGAAAGCCCCGAGGGGGCTTTCACACTGGAGCGGCACGCTAGCAGGACGGTAAAAAAAAGTCCTGCTAGCAGCATCTTTGGAGCGGTGAAGGAGCGGTGTGTATACCGAAATTGATGGTAAAGCAGCGATTTACCGCCGACGCACCTACCGCCCCAGTGTGAAAGAGGCCTAACTGACAGTTACGCGATCTTGCAACATTTTTTTTCCCCACAAATAGAGCTTTCTTTTGGTGGTATTTGATCACCACTGCGTTCTTTTATTTTTTTTCTCTATAAACAAAGACTTACAATTTTGAAAAACAATATTTACTCTTTCGTCCATGGACCGACACAGCTTCTCTATTGACAAAGTGGGTATTATCCGTTAATTAGGAGTGACTAGGCAGAAAAACTTGTAAAAAGTGTTGCAACACACCTTCTACAGTACCGCCCAGGGGGCGGACCCTCTGGGTATACCCTCTGTCTGCATCTTCGCAGATTAGTTTTTTTCTGTCTAGCAAGGAGTAGGACATGGCTCCCTTCGGGCCCATTGATCCGGGGAAAAAAAGATATATATATATATATATATATATATATATATATATATATATATATATATATATTTTTGCTACATTTGTTGTTTCCTGCGATCTTCGATCAACTGCCGACTGGGTGACAGGCTGGATCCTCGATCCTTGTAGTCTCCCCAGTTTCGGCCATCTAGCGTGTGCCGACCCTAGCTTCCGCCTTGGTTTTTCCACGACATGCCCGTCGCTCCACGGGTGGCCGGTGAGCTTACGCTCCAGGGCCCTTAATCGGACCGCTCAGCTTCGGCTGACCTTACGGCCGAGTCGCAGCAGCCTGGCCGGTGAGCTTACGCTCCAAGGCTTGCATCGGACCGCTCAGCTTCGGCTGACCTTACGGCCGAGTCGCAGCAGCCTGTCCGGTGAGCGTCATGCTCCAGGGCATACATATGATCGTCCCTTCTGGGTCCAATCACAGCATGCCTGGCCAACAGTTACCTTCCGTGCGCGGACGATGATCTGTTTGGAATGTCTTCCAGCAGAATACATGCAGGATAGGTAAGTAAAACTCCCTGCCTCGGCTGGGTGATTTAGCTGGACATTCCTGGAGAGATCAAGTAAGTGGTTGTGGCCCCTTTCTTCCCTCTCTCCCTGCCTTTCCCTCCTCCCTGGGCTTCTAGCTAAAGGTTGCTGGGTGCTGGGGGTCACCTAGGGGGTCCCACTGGAGCGGGGCTGGCTGTAACTAACATTTAAAAGAAATGTCATTTTTTCTTACCTGTGTTTGTGTCCTTCCTCCTCCATGCTGTCGGCGGCCATTTTGAGGTGGTCCATGCCAAGTTTGGCCTCTTGTGACTGCCCGGCGGCCATCTTCCTGTGGTTCGGCCACACCCACTGGCCCCTATCAGCTGATCGGCGGCCATGTTTGTCCACCCTGTATGCAGATATTGCCGTTCGGCGGCCATCTTTTTGTGGGCTATGGCTGCTTGACCTCCATCTTCTGTCGTCGGCCATTTTCTTAGAGCCCACATTATCTTCCATACAGACATTTTTGGCAACCATTTTTCGAGAGCCTCCGGCCTCTAGGGTGCATTACACTGGCGCGAAAATTCACACAGGAAGTGCTGATAAAAGAAGCAGACTGACACAGCAGCAGTGGGACAGCATCACAGGCGCAGCATAGCAGTACCTATCCAGGGTGGTGAGTCCTCTGGGTGACCCGGCCTCTCTGCAGCACAGGAGGGTGGCCTATTGATATCTTGCCTGGAGCCCTGTGAGTGTCAGCGTGTGGTCAGCATGGCATCTGAGCCAGATGTCTTCTCCCCTGAAACACCAGATTTAGCAGCTGGTGCCCCTGAGGTGTCTATGAACGCTATGACTGCAATCCTAGAGGCGTTTGCTGCCAGGGTGGAAGCAGCACACGGGAATACAGGGGGTAGTAAACGCCCCATCCCCTGCAAGCTTCTGGGGATAATTCTGGTGCAGAACCAGGTCCAGCTACGGCTCTGGGCCCAGATTCTGATGCATCAGAGACTGCAGACCGTGACCGGACAGTGAGAATGACTCCAAGTCCAGGTCAGTACGCGAGACGGCTTTGGTATCTGACCTTATTACTGCAGTGCGGGATATGCTAAAATTGAAAAATACTGCAGAAGCAGCAGAGACTCCGGTCCACTTGGGTTTCATAGACCTGCCTGCACTGCTAAGGTGTTCCCTTGTGTGTCTTTTGATAAACTCTTATACAAGGAATGGGAGAACCCACTGAGGGTCTTTACAGCCCCAAAGAGGTTTGCGGTACGGTACCCCTTTTGAGGAGAGTTTTCTGAAGAAATGGACCTCTCCCCCCTATAGTGGACCCTCCGGTGTCCAGACTTAATAGAGCCACCACAATTCCTGTAGAAGGGGCTCCTGTTTTCAAGGACCCTGTGGATAAGAAGGCTGAAGCACTCGCTTGCTACCTATACTCAGTGGTAGGCTCGGCAGTACGCCCGGCATTGGCGGGGGCCCTAGTGTCTCACACACTTACTGAATGGGCAAGATTGCTACTCCAGGGGTTAAGGAGCGAGATGCTCCTCCTGATGAGATCACATTGGCCGACCTGTTGGTCCAGGGCCTTAGGTTTGTCTGTGAGTCAGACATGAATACTATTCCCCTGCTGTCTAGAACTTCGGTTTATGCAGTAGCAATACGCCGCCTGATCTGGCTAAAAGGCTGGTCTGCGGACCAGACTTCCAAGAAAGCCCTGTTGGATCTGCCTTTTAAGGGCGACAGACTTTTTGGAGCTTCTCTGGATGACATCATCAAGGATGCCACAGGAAGTAAAAGCACTTTGCTTCCCCAAATTAGCAAGGATAAGGGGCCACGCCAAGGGCAAGGGCCCTCCTTTACTGCACACAAGTGGTTTTTTCGTCCCCCTAGGGCGACAGGGAAAAGACCCCAGGCTGATAAAGCGCCTGCCCAAGGACAAAAGCGTCCCTGGTCCCGCATACCCAATAAGCCTGCGGACAAATTTGCGTCCGCATGAAGGTCTACCCCCACCCAGCTCTCGGGTGGGGAGACGTCTTCGCAAATTCGCGACTCAGTGGACAGCACTAATCTCCGACAGGTGGGTTTGCAAAGTAATCTCCTCAGGCTACAAGACAGTTTCTCTCTTGTCCACCGGACAGATTCAACACCTCCAATCTCCAGCTACTACCGACCCGTCAGGAGGCCCTGTATGGGGCGGTCCAGGGTCTACTGGAACGCGGGGTAGTTGTTCCAGAACTGGAACGGGGTTTTTACTCAAATCTGTTCATTGTGCCGAAGAAGGAGGGGGTTCGTCCAAGCTTGGATCTCAGAGCCCTCAATTGCTTTGTGAAGGTACAAAGTTTTCGGATGGAGTCGGTTCGATCTGTAGTCACGGCTCTCCATCCGGGGGACTTTCTGGCCTCCTTGGACATCAAGGACGCATACCTGCATGTCCCCATATACTCCAGACACCAGAGGTTTCTGCGATTTGCTATCGGGAAGGACCACTACCAGTTTGTGGCCCTCCCGTTGGGCCTTGCCTCAGCACCCAGGACGTTCTCCAAGGTGCTCGCTCCGATTCTGGCACTTCTAAGACAGCGGGGTATCGCTATCACAGGCTACTTATACGACCTTCTGCTGAAGGCCCCTTCAAGCTCAGAATTAGAGGTAAGCGTGTCCATTACCTGTCAGACTCTTCGAGACTGTGGTTGGATACTAAACACGCAAAAGTCAGTATTGGTGCCCACTCAACGCCTAGGGTACCTGGGGTTGATTCTGGATTCTTCAGAGGCAAAGGTATTCCTCCCTGTGGAGAAGTTGCAGACCCTCCGGGCTGCAGTACGGCAGCTGACTTACAGGAATTGGTCGTCACTCCGTTTTTTGCATGCAAGTGTTGGGCCTCAGGGTAGCCTCCTTCGAGGCGATTCCATATGCTCAATACCACACTCGAGTGTTACAGAAAGAAGTTCTGTCCAGATGGAACAGATGTCCATCATCTCTGGATTATCAAATCCGAGTGAGCCACATAGTCAGGAGATCCCTGGTATGGTGGCTGACAGCACCGGCTCCAATGGCCGGGAAGTCATTTCTTCCGGTTTACTGGATAGTGATCACGACGGACGCCAGCCTTACAGGTTGGGGGGGGAGTCTGGGGTGTTCAGTCGGCGCAAGGTCGCTGGACCCCAGAGGAAGCCCTCCTGCCGATCAATGTCCTGGTAATCCGCGCGATCAGGCTGTGCCTCTTCAAATGGTCTCAGAGGCTGCAAGGGCGTCCAGTCAGGATCCAGTCAGACAACGCCACAGCAGTGGCATATGTCAATCATCAAGGAGGAACAAGAAGCTCAGCTGCAACATCGGAGATCGCTCGCATCCTGAAGTAGGCAGAGAGGAGCGTACCGGCACTGTCGGCCGTGTACATTCCGGGTGTGGAAAACTGGCAGGCGGACTACCTGAGCCGCCAGATGCTGGACCAGGGAGAAGGGTCCTTTACACCCGGAGGTGTTCCAACTCCTCTGCCAAAGATGGGGCACACCAGACGTAGATCTTCTGGCTTCCCGACTCAATCGGAAGGTATTGAGATTTGTGGCCCGGTCAAGAGACCCATGGGCAGACGCAACGGACGCGTTGGTAGCATCGTGGGGTCAGTATTGGCTAATCTATGCCTTCCCTCCCTTAAGGCTTCTTCCTCTTCTGCTCCGCAGAGTGGAGGCAGAGGGAATTCCAATGATCCTAATCGCTCCAGATTGGCCTCAGCGTCCTTGGTACGCCGATCTAGTACGTCTGGTAGCAGACGTCCCCTGGCGCCTACCACTACGGAAGGACCTGCTATCGCAAGGTCCCATATTCCATCCTGCTTTACAGTCATTGGCTTTAACGGCATGGCTGTTGAGAACCAGGTACTGAGAGACCGGGGCCTGTCAGACTCAGTAATCTCTACTATGAGAAGTGCTCGAAAACCGTCCTCTAGGAAGGTCTATCACCGCACTTGGAGGGCCTACATCTCCATGTGTGAGGAAATTAAATGGCATCCGCGTACCTATTTGGTTTCCAGAATCCTGCTGTTTTTACAGCATGGGGTGGACCAAGGGCTTGCCCTAAGTACGATTTAAGGGACAGATATCTGCCCTGGCTGTCTTTTTTCAGCGACCCCTGGCGACTCACTCTCTCGTGAGTACATTTGTGCAGGGGGTCCGACATGTGGCCCCTCCGGTCCGTCCCGCGTTACCTCCGTGGGACTTGAACCTGGTCCTCTCGGTGCTTCAGAAGGCACCGTTTGAGAATATTAGAGATATTCCCCTGTTGACACTTTCTCAAAGTGGTCTTTTTGGTGGCTGTTACGTCAGTTAGACGAGTCTCTGAGCTGGCAGCCTTGTCCTGCAAGGCTCCCTATTTGATTTTCCACAAGGATAAGGTGGTGCTGCGGCCGCAGCCTTCCTTTCTTCCGAAAGTCTTTTCGGCTTTTCATCTCAACGAAGACATTGTACTTCCATCCTTGTGTCCTCAGCCGTCGAATCCTAAGGAGTCGGCGTTGCATTTCTTGGACGTTGTCCGAGCTTTGAGAGTATACCTATCTGCTACTTCCCTGTTCCGGAAGTCAGACTCACTGTTTGTTTCGGTGGCTGGTCCCAAGAAGGGCCAAGCAGTCTCATCGGCCACCATCTCTAGGTGGATCCGACAGATAGTAATCCAGGCTTACGCCTTAAAGGGTCAGGCGCCCCCCTTTCCTGTCACGGCGCGTTCGACCAGGGCAATAGGTGCCTCTTGGGCTTTCCGACATCAAGCGTCTGTTTCCCAATTATGTAAAGCGGCGACTTGGTCGTCCGCACACACTTTCACAAAATTCTACAAAATTGATGTAGGTGCATCTTCGGATGCCTCTTTTGGCCGCAAGGTTTTGCAAGCGGCTGTTTAGAGTTGCAACTCCTCCGTTGGAGGAGTGCTGTTTTGTGTTTGGGGTGAAGTTTATTTTTATGCTGTTACCACCCCTCGTTTTTTCTCTGACACTGCTTTGGGACGTCCCACTTTGTCAATAGAGAAGCTGTGTCGGTCCATGGACGAAAGAGTAAATAGGATTTTTTACTCACCGTAAAATCCTTTTCTCTGAGTCCATGGACCGACACAGCACCCACCCCTCCTTTGAAGTTTGTACTGCTTTTTGACGAACTGATCTGCGAAGATGCAGACTGAGAGGGTATACCCAGAGGTTCCGCCCCCTGGGCGGTACTGTAGAAGGTGTGATGCAACACTTTTTACAAGTTTTTCTGCTTAGTCACTCCTAATTAACGGATAATACCCACTTTGTCAATAGAGAAGCTGTGTCGGTCCATGGACTCAGAGAAAAGGATTTTACGGTGAGTAAAAAATCCTATTTTTTTTACTTTATTTCTTTGCACACTGAAAGCATCCTGAAGGGCCCTGGGACCTGAGAGTGTGTTTGAAACGGTTTGCTTTGTTAAACCAGAGGTTGTGAGGATAGCTTAAAAATTACTTTTGGGCATTGTGTTCCTCTTAGGGAGCTTTGCAGACACCGTTCTGGTAAAAGTTAGTTGTGGAGTGCTTTCTAGGTCCAGAGCTGCTGGCATTGCCTCCAATGCGTGTCCTGTTTCTAAGACTCACTTTGTAAGTAAGGCAGTTGGGCCGAGTGCCAGGTGCTCTGTCAATTACATAGGCACCTTTTAAAATGCCTCATGTCGCCCCCCACTGTGTGGCACTCGCTCGCTTTCTCCCTATACAGAGTAGAGGAATCATCTCCTTGATGCTACTCCTGCTTGCAAAGAAGCATGTGAAACTTCACTCTTCAATCTGTTCCTGATGCCCACCTGAATTTGGGTCACTTCCGGCAATCCAATCTTCTCCTACTACTAGCTGTCTAGGTTACGTGAGTACACTAATGCCGCGTACACACGACCGTTTTTAATGACGAGAAAAATGAAATTTTTTTAAATGGTCATTAAAAATTATCATGTGTGGGTTTCAGAGCACTTTTCACGACGTGAAAAACGGCCATGAAAAAATTGGAACATGCTCTAATTTTTCACGTCGTTTTTTACATTGTCGTTTTTCTCGTCATGAAAAACGGCCGTGTGTGGGCTTTAACGACGTGAAAAAAAATGCGCATGCTCAGAATCAAGTATGAGACGGAAGCGCTCGTTCTGGTAAAACTAGCGTTCGTAATGGAGATGGCACATTCGTCACGCTGTAACGGACTGAAAAGCACGAGGCTGAAAAGGGCGATTCGTCGCTCAACAAACTTTACTAACATGAAGGGTGGCGCCATCCGAATGGAACTTCCCCTTTATAGTGCCGTTGTACGTCACCGCGCTTTACTCAAGCATTTTTTTCCACGATAGTGTGTAGGCAAGGCAGGCTTGAGAAGAATCACGTCGAGAAAAATGCAGTTTTTTTCAATGACCTTAAAAACTGTCGTGTGTACGCGGCATGAGTCTTAGATTGCCTTACCCTCAGATCCTCTCCTTCTTGCAGCTCTGGACCAGCGTTTGGTTCTCTGCTGTATTGAGAGAGTTTTACGCTCTTCATATCTTGTTTTAGAGACTATTGGCCTCTCACTCACCTCCTTTTTATACAGGGAATGTCCCATGGAGCTCCCTCTGTGACTCTGGCATCTGAATCTAGTTTCCTCTGTGCCCCAGATATGACAATTTGAACCCATCGGAGACATTCCTCTCTACTCTCACTCGCAAGATAATATTCCTTGTAGCTATCACATCTGCAAAGCCTGTGTCTGAATTAGCGTGTCTATTGTCCAAGGAGCCGTTTTCTGGTTTTACATAGGGACAAATTGGTTTCGAGGCTCAGGATTTCCTTCTTGCTTAATGTAGTTTTTTTGTCTTTTTACCTAAGCTAAGGATGTTGTTGTTTTGTCCCTATATGCAGCTCCAGTTCACCAAATGGAATTTTCCCTAACTTTTTTTGGAAAGACTGCTTCCCCTAATCCCATATGTAACCCCCCCCAAGGGTGTACCAGCTTTTTGTTCCACCATCTCTAGGTCCCTCAGGCAGACCATCACCAAAGCTTTTTTTTATGTTTTTAAGGATAAAGTTTCCACCCTTCCCTTTTTGAGGTGCACTCAACTAGTTTGTGCTTCTTGGGATTTTTAGGATTCGTCAGCAGTGTTCCAGATTTGCAAGACTGACCCCTGGTCTTCTGGTCACACATTCTTGAAGTTCTGCCAGGTGGATGTTGCAACCTCTTTGAGCTGCAGGAAGTCCTATGTTCTCTGTTGTTTTCTTGAGCCTATTCGCTTTTGTTGTGTTGCCCACCCTTTTGTTGGACAGCTTTAGGATGTCCCGAAGGTGACAATGGACGAGATAGAAATTTGAATTTTTATATTCTGCATAAAATTGTTTTCTTAAAGACCATAAAGCGACACAGGTCCCACCTACAGTTTTTTTTGTTTACCAGTGTAGGCAACAGTTTAACCTAAAGGTGAAAGACTACCTGTGTCTTTTACTAGATTCCAAGAAAAGGATTTTATGGGGAGTACAAAAATCAATTTTTTTCATTCTCTCTGTATTTATTTAATTTTTTGCTCTTATTTTTTTTGCTTTTGCAATAATAAAACAAATATAGCTTTCCCTGCTCATGTGACGTCACATTAAAGTGGTTGTAAACCCACTTATGCAACTTGCACCTACAGGTAAGGCTAGATTAAGGCTTACCTGTAGGTGCAAGAAATATCTCCTACACCTACACGGTTTAGAAGATATTTGCAAAAAAGACATGCACCCATGTCTACGATGCATGTGCACTGTAGACAACGGTGCATTCAGTCAGAATCCCCATTCACAAATCTGGATTTGACGGCTCCCGCGCGCATGCGCGGAGTGACGTCTTCGCCGCTCCGGCCAATCACAGCGCCGGAGCGGCGATACCCGAAAGTAACCTTCCGGGTATCTGTAGAGCGATGGCTGCTGCTGGAGGGGGAGACGAGGACGGCTTCGGGGGCCCCGATCTAAGGTAAGTGATGCATAATGTGCTAGTATGCTAGTCATACTAGCTCATTATGGCTTTGTCTTGCAGGTGTTTTTTTTTTTTTTTTTTTTTTTAAGCGGGTTTACAACCATTTTATGGGCACATTTATACTTGCTTCAAAATGTGTCACTTTTATAAAGCACTCTGCCAATCAAAGCACCTGTCAATAAATAAAATGGTTAGCTTACAGTTCTGTTTGCTTTATACTTCAAAAATTTCCATATTGCTTTCTGGGTCCTTTAAAGCTTCCATAGAATTCCATGGCAAAGCTCACTTGCAGCTCCTGCAGCTTTTGAGAGGCTTTTTCAGCTTAAGCTTTGCTCTGTTTTGGAGGTATTGCATGTATGAGATCCCGTGATGCAGATGCACTGGCAAACCAACAAGCGAACTGCAAAGACCTCATCAGCAGTCACTTTTTGTTCATGTGTATATATTCTGGGAGTGTCTGCTATAGACGTCACATCTGGTGTGCAGCGGCGAACAGCAGGAATGTGGGTCAAATCGTTAAGGGTGATTATGAGTCACCCAGGGTTGCCATACCTGGAGGAATTTGTCATGAGTATCTGATAACACGGCTGTCAGTTTCTCGTTTACCATAATGTCATTCACACAGTTTTTAACTGCTTCGAAACTGAGGGCCGGAGTCCTCCAGGCCCTTGCTATGGTCAATTTAGTTGCAGTAAAAATATGCAACGCCAGTTGGCAATCCGGGTGAAGTAGTTCTGTGATCGGTTTCCACAGAAGGGCCTCAAAACGGTCCCTCTTTAGGGTGGTGTTGAAAAGGTTGCGAAGGAGCGTATAGACTCTGACCCACAGTCTGCACACCCTGGGGCACGTCCACCAGATGTGCGCCATTGTACCCTCTTGGGAACACCCACGGAAACATAAGGGGGAATAGGATGGAATAAAACCTGCCAATCTGGCCGGAGTGTAATACCATCTGTAGAACACTTTATAAGCGTTTTCCAAAAAGAGGACATTCTTGGAGCATTTGAACAGTGCAATAGTCTTGATCTGCCAGTCTTCCGGGTCAAGCTGTTTCCCAAGCTCCGCCTCCCACTGGAGTTGATAAGGTCTCAGTGGTGTTTTTTTTTTTGAACCAATTATGGCTGCATAGATCCAAGAAATTAGACCAGAGGATTGGGGACGTGATCTACAAAGGCTCTCGAAAGGGGTCAGAGTGTATGGGGTGATAAGAAGGCAAACTGGCTGCTACCTCTTGAAATGAAACAACTCCATACCGATTTGCATGCAATACAAGAGAAAGGGGTCGCCCATGGGACTTTAAATGAGTTAATGATAGAGGTCAAGACAAGTGGTAGGATAAAATACAATTTATTGAAATTCCAGGCTCATAATCATAAATGAGCATAAGGACATCATGAAACATGACTTGTAAACATATATATATTCAATACAGTCTTTCAAGATACATAGTGTGCATATACATCTTTGGTACTCGATGCGTTTCGCGAGCCCTGCTCGCTTCCTCAGGAGTTTATGTATGTACAAGATATCAAAAAAATTGTAAATATCAGTAAAATATCACATTGCATGATGTTTGGGGTTAGAAAGAAAAAAGCATGTGACCTCTATAAGGCACTCCATACTTACATTGTGGTTAATTGGTCTAAGGGGCTGATCCCGCACGGCAACAGTGGAAATGTTCCAACAGGGAGATGAAGGGGCGCGACCCGCAACAACCAGTTGGGGGCCCAGCGGAGGGTGACCATGGCGAGACGAAAGAGTGACAGAGTGTGTTCTGAATTGCCTCATTGGCCATATGTATCATGGCAGCTGTAATACAGATATATATGTATCTGAGTTAGTTGATAATAAACTCGATAGTAACCTGTAGGTGTGGGTAAATTGTGTGTGTGTATATATATATATATATATATATATATATATATATATATATATATATATAGGAGTGTATGGGAATATGGACATGGATGCAAACCGAGAAAGGAAAAGAAAAGGGTGAAAAAAATTGAATAAAGAGCAGTGGGAATGGGGAGGGAAGGGGAAGCAGTAGAAGAGAGGAAAGGGGAGACACTATGATGACGATCAACAACAGATCTATCCATATACTCCAATGACGGTGTAGTTACAAAGGCTGTACAGGTATATGGTCATCTAGGCACATCCAGGGACACATTTCCTCCTTTCTTTCCTTTTTCTCCTCTCCTTTCCTCTTCTACTGCTTCCCTTTCTTTTCTCCCCATTCCCACTGCTCTTTGTTAAATTTTTTTCACCCTTTTCTTTTCTTTTCTCTGTTTGCATCCATGTCCATATTCCCATACACTCCTATATATAACATCAACAATTTACCCACACCTACAGGTTACTATTGAGTTTATTATCAACTAACTCAGATACATATATATCTGTATTACAGCTGCCATGATACATATGGCCAATGAGGCAATTCAGAACACACTCTGTCACTCTTTCGTCTCGCCATGGTCACCCTCCACTGGGCCCCCAACTGGTTGTTGCGGGTCGCGCCCCTTCATCTCCCTGTTGGAACATTTCCACTGTTGCCGTGCGGGATCAGCCCTTTAGACCAATTAACCACAATGTAAGTATGGAGTGCCTTATAGAGGTCACATGCTTTTTTCTTTCTAACCCCAAACATCATACAATGTGATATTTTACTGATATTTACTATTTTTTAGATATCTTGTACATACATCAACTCCTGAGGAAGCGAGCAAAGCTCGCGTAACGCGTTTAGTACCAAAGATGTATATGCACACTATGTATTTTGAAAGACTGTATTGAATATATATATGTTTATAAGTCATATGTTTCATGATGTCCTTATGCTCATTTATGATTATGTTCCTGGAATTTCAATAAATTGTATTTTATCCTACTACTTGTCTTGACCTCTATGATCAACTCATTTAAAGTCGCATGGGCGACCCCTTTCTCTTGTGTAGAGTCTAAGGGGTGGGTTTAGTTTTTATGAGTTGTTGGAGAAAATGTCAGAGTTGCAGATAACTGTAGTGCTCCCTAAAGGGGATGTCATGAGAGGAACGTAAGGTTGCAAATGGGATAATCTTAGTGGGGGTGAACAGGGACAGCAGGAATGTGAATAGGGTCCGGACTGGAGCGAAGCAACTAGTAGATGGCACACGTGGTGTGCAACATGGGAACGCTATAGCGATATGTCAGTGGGGATCAGAGAGTGGACTGAGCGGCAGAGGATCAGCAGAGCTGGGGGACCGGAGCAGGAGAAACTAGCAATGTCACACGTGCATCATGTGCTCACCTCCCGCTATATTGCGCCCATGCTGAAACACCGCAGTATGGGGGCAATATAGCGTGAGGTGAGTGGGGACCGGAAAGAGTAGACTGAGAGGCAGAGGATCAGCAGAGCTGGGGGACCAGAGCAGGAAAAACTAGCAATGTCACGCGTGGTGCGCAGCATGGGCGCAATACTGCGGGAGGTGACCGGGGACCAGAGAGAGAGGAGGATCAGCAGAGCTGGGGGTTGCTACTCAGTGAGGCTTCAGCAGAGCTGGGGGTAGTCCTGAGCAGGGGATCTGCTAAACGGAGGGCATGAGGGAGTTTGGCATCTGCTGAATGGGGGTACTGCTAAGCTGGGGTTTTACTCGGCCCCTTTGAAACAAATCGAAAATTAACACACACAGGGCTATTGCCAAGCTTCAAAAAAGCATCATCAAAGCATTAAAGAAGCATGTTGAAGCAAGTGTAAATGAGCCCTAAAGGTCACTGTTTGGTTCATTTATATTACTATGTTTCCTTCTAACTATATGCTTTGCCTCAATACAGGGGAAACTTCATGAATATTGGAAGCCAGCGTGTGAAAGCTCAAGCCCTCCAAGTTCACAGGAAAGTGTTGATGAAGCTTCCCTGGAGGAACAGATAAACATGTCAGAATAAAATGATGCATAAAGCACTATTTTTTTATATCTCAGAATCTAACTGGGTTGTCCATGCTCAGTTTAACTGTATATATGTCTTAAATTATTACTATAGGCATTCTATGAAGGAGTTATACGATAACAAAGTAGCATAGTGCATCAATGAGGTAACCAACTAGAGGGAATTAAAAGTGGGAATTGGCGTTGCATTAATAGAGAGAGTTTTAAAAGTGGCAATAATTCCCATGGCAATCAGATTTCAGACGTTATATTTGCTTTCCTGTGCAGTCATATGAATGTTTAAGGCTACATTCACACAAGCTATTTGGGCTGGCATGAATGGCAGTGCCAAGAATCTGCTGATTCCTGCTGCTGTTCTTGCCACCTGTAAGCGGCTAGCTGCGGCTGCCTAGCCTGTACACTTAATGACAAGTTGGTGGTGGCCGCAGCTGCCCTTGGCTGTTCACTCAGTGGTGTGGTGATCACTAGCTGTGTGAACAGCCGCTGATAGCTGGGGCTGCCGCCAAACTGTCATTAAAGTATATATTCTCAGTGGCCGCTGCTAGACGCTCACAGGTGGCAAAAACAGCAGCAGGAATTGGCAGCCATTGCATTGGGCCAAACAGCCTGTGTGAATGTAACCTTTAGAATTCAGTTACTCTAAGAAGCCTAAAGCCCTGTACACACGATCGGTTTTACAGATTAAAACAGTCCGATGGACTTTTTTCATCGGACAAAACCGATCGTGTATGGGATCCATCGGTCTTTTTTCCATCGGTTTTAAAAAATAGAACATGTTTTAAATTTTTCGGATGGATCAAAAACCGATGGCAAATTCCGATCGTCTATAGGCAAGTCAATCGGATAAAAAACCCACGCATGCTCAGAATCAAGTCGACGCATGCTCAGAAGCATTAAACTTCATTTTTCTCGGCTCATCAGAGTGTTTTACGTCACCGCGTTTGGAACGTTCGGTTTTTTGACTGATGGTGTGTAGGCAAGACTGATGGAAGTCAGCTTCATCGGATTTCCGATGGACAAAACCATCAGATTAGAATCCATAGGATATCCGATCGTGTGTACGAGGCTTTAGTCCTATCCAGTGGCGGCCCGTCCATAGGGGGCGCCCGGGCGCCGCCCCCCCCCCCCCCCTCCTGTGGTCACCAAAAAATAAAAACCGGGCCCTTTAAGAGTTTTTTTTTTTTGTCTTTTTTTTACACATGGCGGCGCGACCATAGAGGGCGCAGAAGCGCCGCTACCGCTCGCTTCTGCGCCCGGCCATCACTCGCCACAACAATATATAGGTTCATGCAATGCATGAACCTATGTATTGCTGCCGCCCACTATTCAGATGGCCGGCCCCTTGAGCGCCGGCCATCTGAGTCACAGCGTCTGATTGGCCTTTAGAAGTGCCTATCAGAGCCAGTAGGCTCTGATAGGCTTCCTGACTACAGCCTGAGGGCTGTAATCGGCTTCTAAATACCTAATGAGAGGACGCACAGGGGTGCGTTCCCTGGCCAATCAGGTTCACCGGGTCTGGTTACCGGTAACCTGATTGGCTGAAGTGACATCGAGGGCGGGAGAAGACATCGAGGACGGACGAAGGACGGCGCGGACTCGAGGAAGGTAAGTGCAGGGTGGGGGGGGGGGGGACAAGCTGGCTGCATATGGGGGAGAAACTGGCTGTATATTGGGGGAGAAACTGGCTGTATATTGGGGGAGAAACTGGCTGCATTATGGGGGAGAAACTGGCTGCATTATGGGGGAGAAACTGGCTGCATTATGGGGGAGAAACTGGCTGCATTATGGGGGAGAAACTGGCTGCATTATGGGGGAGAAACTGGCTGCATTATGGGGGAGAAACTGGCTGTATATTGGGGGAGAAACTGGCTGTATATTGGGGGAGAAACTGGCTGTATATTGGGGGAGAAACTGGCTGTATATTGGGGGAGAAACTGGCTGTATATTGGGGGAGAAACTGGCTGCATTATGGGGGAGAAACTGGCTGCATTGTGGGGGAGAAACTGGCTGTATTGTGGGGGAGAAACTGGCTGTATTGTGGGGGAGAAACTGGCTGCATTATGGGGGAGAAACTGGCTGCATTATGGGGGAGAAACTGGCTGCATTATGGGGGAGAAACTGGCTATATTTGGGGGACAAACTGGCTGCATTTGGGGGACAAACTGGCTGCATTATGGGGGAGAAACTGGCTGTATATTGGGGGAGAAACTGGCTGCATTATGGGGAGAAACTGGCTGCATTATGGGGGAGAAACTGGCTGCATTATGGGGAGAAACTGGCTGCATTATGGGGGAGAAACTGGCTGCATTATGGGGGAGAAACTGGCTGCATATAGGGGAGAAACTGGCTGCATATGGGGGAGAAACTGGCTGCATATGGGGGAGAAACTGGCTGCATATAGGGGAGAAACTGGCTGCATTATGGGGGAGAAACTGGCTGCATATGGGGGACAAACTGGCTGCATATAGGGGAGAAACTGGCTGCATTATGGGGGAGAAACTGGCTGCATATAGGGGACAAACTGGCTGTATTATGGGGGAGAAACTGGCTGCATTTGGGGGAGAAACTGGCTGCATATAGGGGACAAACTGGCTGTATTATGGGGGATTAACTGGCTGCATTATGGGGGAGAAACTGGCTGCATTATGGGGGAGAAACTGGCTGCGTTATGGGGGAGAAACTGGCTGCATATGGGGGGGGAAACTGGCTGCATTTGGGGACAAACTAGTGGCGTTTGGGCACAGTGGCTGCGTTTAATGGGCACAGTGGCGGCAATTGATGATTTTTTTTCAGTTTGTTTGCGCCCCCCAAAAAATTTGCGCACCAGCCGCCACTGGTCCTATCCAATATACCAATATGGAATAGAACATTATAAGCACTGCCCAAACACGGGTGCATGAGCCATATCAGCAGAAAAGCATTTATAGCAGTTAAAATGAGCTAAATATTGCACAGTTGGTAATACTAACTTTTAGTAATGCAGCCTTTACCGTTCCTTCTTTTTGAAAAAATAATCTTGGAAGTGACCCTTAAAGCAAACCTGTGGCTGGATCCATTGTAGAGCCACCTCCTCAACCTGCATGTAGTGTTAAAAGTTATTGAGGTTCCCAAAATTAGGGGCATGCTAAAATCTGCTTCCTAGTTTATGCTGTCTTGGGACCATAAGCTCTTGGTTGCTTAACCAGGCCACTGTTTAGTTTGATAGGGCAGTTAGGAGGGGGCGGGTCCAAGAGCTAACTTCACTTAGGAAGTTTACATTTGTGTATTAAATCACTCAGAATCCTGCTATTATCACTTTATAGAGGTAAATTACAACGGTGGAAACTGCTGATTGTGAATTTATTCCAAAGTTTATTTTTCTAGGTAAATAGAAACTTTTTTTGTACAGAAAGTGTATGGGGAAAATGTTTGTTTAATAGGATTATGAAAGAGTTAAAGCAGTATTAAACCCAAAAACAAACATTTGTTATATTGCAGCCTACCAATTCTTAAATGTGATGTCTTTAGCTGCCTTTTTTAGGCTTTTTTACTTCTATTTTTTATTTATTTTTCTAGTGATCTGACATGTAGATCTGATGTTTTTCACAAGGTCAAGCTCTACAGCAGAATGTATCTGTTTAAATGGATGAGACGAACTACTTAACACTGGCAGGGGTGATTAAAATGGTCTGCTTTTATTCATGCAAAACCTTTATCGCAAAGGGAAAAAAAGACTTTGCTGAGCTGGACTTTGGCTTCACTTTGTTAGTGCATCTAAATCTGCTAATACATTTTAAAGAGGAAGTAAACCCTGATGGGTTTTACTTCCTCTATTTCCCTGCAAAGATAAAGCATAATGGGCATAGTAGCCCATTATGTGTCACTTACCTGAAACCGAAGCCTGCAATGTCCCCACAGGCAGCGAGCGTCTATCTTCACTCCTCTTCCACCTGGGGCTGCGAACTCTGTGTCTGCATGCGCCGTAGACATCGGCACATGGCTTTATTGTAAATATCTCCTAAACCGTGAAGGTTTAGGAGATATTTTCAGCACCTACAGGTAAGCCTTAATGTAGGCTTACCTGTAGGTAAAAGTGGTTGTACAGGGTGTACAACCACTTTAACACTACCTTCCCAGACTGACAACACTACTGTCTGCTTTGCCTCCTGTGCTCATTCCTACAGAGTTGTGTCTCACTAATACAGGAGGTGTGTTACAGGGCAGATCACCAGATGAAAACAGAGGGAAAAGGGCCAAAAAAAATAAAACTGATGCAGCCACCACATCTAATGATTGGTAAGCTGCAATATAAGACATTTTGGTCTTTGGTTTAATACTGCTTTAAGGGCTTAGAGAGTGTTCCCAAACTATAATCATCTGGTATAATTTTAAGGTTGAAGTCCAGGTATGATCTTGATTGTATGCAAATCCATAAAGTCAAGGAGCCAGCAACACGAATGCTTCTCGTTATTCAATTTTATTAAAGCACTACAGCATTTGCAACATCGTGAAATGCATTTCACAATGTTGCAACTGCTATAGTGCTTTAATAAAATTGAATGCCGAGATTTGTTCGTATTGCCGGCTCCTTGACTTTATGGATTTGCATTGGATGTGACAGCCTGAGCGCGAACACTCGGCTCATATATTTTCCAACATTGCGGTAGAGCGTGTGTGTGTGTGTGTGTGTGTGTGTGTGTGTTCTCTCGTGTTCTTAATTGTATACTTCCATTGGTCTAGCTTGGACCAACGTAAGTATGCATATCTCCTACCCAAAGAACCTCTGTGAAAATGAAAAATCACTGTAGTTATTACATTGAACAACCTGCTCTTCAGGTCCTGTGCTGAGCATCTGCCACACTGCACACTGACCACAAGGGTCGCTCACTCTGCACTGCTGCCATTAATTAGTTGTCCTTTTTTTTTTTTTTTTTTTATATTAATACAAAGTGTTTTCATTGGATGAAGTGGAGAGGCGGTGACGTCATGTCACAATCTTACACAAAGAAAGGGAGGTTTGTTGTATTGTAGTCAAAAAGTAGCTTTTCAGGCACTGAGACTGGCCCCGGGTTGGGAGACATTTATAGAACTTAAGGTGGGTACACACAAGAAAATCGGGTGAATGATTGTCCAGTTTTCCTTGATGCTTCAAAGCAAGTCGAAACCGAAGATGGAAATGTATAAACAGTTCTCATACGACAAAGGCTTTTTTTTGTTTCTGATCATGCACAGCCTTTCGTACCTGAATATTTTCGTATGAAAACCGTACACATTAAACAAAAATCTTTCGTTCTGTTCGCGTATGAGAGAAATTTTGGAGTTTGTTGAAATTTTAGTTTGTCTAAGTCTGAATCGGATGTTGAAAGTTGTGTACACACAATAAGAAAATCGAACGATCGTGCATCATACAGAATTTTTTCTTATATTTTCTCAGTGTGTACCCAGCTTCACTAAGGCAAGTCCGGTGTCTCGCACATATTTTCCTGAAAGTTTTTTTTTAAACTTAAATTATATATATTTTTTAAATAATGGCTACATTTGTGATACAATAAATCACATAAATGGCCTGAGAGTTTTATAAAAGCTCTTGTAGGTTTTCACACCACTTTGTCACCAGAGCAGGTGTATTCATCATTCACACTTGTGGTAGTCCTTCCACTGTCATTCTGTGTACGCAGCTGGATAATATGAACTGCCAGCAGCCTAGGAACGCCAGTTATACTAGGGAATGTTAACACTTGTGCAGAGATCTGAGTTTTTCGGCACTAGAAAACAGATCTCTGCAAGGGCATACAAAAACATTTTTTTTTTTTTTATGTGTCTTGTTTAATCTTAAATGCAGCCTTTTGGATGGGCTGTGGTGCAGGAAATCTCACAACATGTCTAGAGTTTTCTGCCCCGCAGTTCATCTGCACTTTTGTTCCTGTCTGTGTTTCTATCAACCACAGCTCAACAGCAGTGCATTGAAACAAATACAATGTCATAGTGACCTTTTAATAAAGCTTTAAAAAAAAAAAAAAAAAGTGAATAGTTTAAAAGTCCACAGCCAGCAAAAGAGCTACATCTTTGCCTGGACCCGCCTTAAGGCTCCATTCACGCTTTTCATATAGGGGGCTTGCATTCCTGCTTGCAGTTTTGTGTGGGCGATTTACATGCAATCCCACGTGTCACGCATAGGGCAGCCCAGTCACTTAAATGAGCTGCCCTATGTGCGTTTGCCAAAAGAAGCCCTTGCGATTGCAGCGCAATTCTGTGGCACGACAATCACAGCAAATCCGCACCGCATTTGGGGTGCCATTTACAATGTATAACACCCAAACGCACATTGAAAGTTTTGTGCCGATTTGCCACGCAATCAAACGTTTCTGTTTGTATATTTAAAATTAAGCTTTGTTATAAGAATTCTGCAGTCTGTCATATGTTTGTATATTGGTTATTTTATATAAAAATGTATATAAAAGTACCATGTTTTTGTTTTATTATTCTATTTATTAATTAAAAAATTGGGGTGTACTCACTTTTGTGAGACACTGTATATCTAGCCAAAACCATTGTTTTTGGATAGAATAGGGAAGGGTTAAAAGCCCCATCAGATTATTTTTTCTGTTTGCCCCATTTCCCTATTCTTCCTGAACACGCATGAGCGAACATCTCCTTTTAAAGGAAAGAAGGGAATTCCTATCCTAAAAACTTCCGGACTGCCGCACCCCAATATACGTTGGCTGTTTGAAGGAGGATATCTTTGTTATGGCAGCAGGGTCCTTCTGCTGGCTGGGTATGGAGACGAGTGAAGGGAGGACGGCCCCCACCTGTCTCCATACCATCGCAGGGCAGAAGCAGCGTCAAAACGTCACTTCCGCCCATAGCTCTTAAAGGGCCAATCTTTTTTTTTAAATGACAATTTTATTTATTTTTTTATTGCATTTTAGTGTAAATATGAGATCTGAGGTCTTTTTGAAGCGAATGCATACGTGAGCAGCGCCAACATATGAAAACGGTGTTCAAACCACACATGTGAGGTATCGTCGCGATCGGTAGAGTGAGAGCAATAATTCTAGCCCTAGACCTCCTCTGCAACTCAAAACATGCAACCTATAGAATTTTTTCAACGTCGCCTATGGAGATTTTTAAGGGTAAATGTTTGTCACCATTCCACGAGCGGGCGCAATTTTAAAGCTTGACATGTTGGGTATCCATTTACTCAGCGTAACATTATCTTTAACAATATAAAAAAAAAATGGGCTAACTTTACTCTTGTCCTTATTTTTTTTTATTTCAAAAAGTGTATTTTTTTTCCAAAAAAAGTGCGCTTGTAAGACCACTGCGCAAATACGGTGTGACGAAGTATTGCAACGACCGCCATTTTATTCTCTAGGGTGTTAGGAAAAAAAATGTATAAAGTTTGGGAGTTCTAAAGTAATTTTCTAGCACAAAAAAAACTTAACTTGTAAGCAACAAATCTCAGAAAGAGGCTCGGTCCTTAAAGCGGGATTCCACCCGCAATTTTTTTTTTTTTAAAGTCAGCAGCTGCAAACGCTGTAGCTGCTGACTTTTAATAAGGACACTTACCTGTCCTACTCGCCCGCGAAGTCAGCCCCCCTGAGGCCGATCCCTCAGCGCGGGCAGCTCCCGGCGCCGCCATCCTCAGTAGGGGAAACAGGCAGTGAAGCCGTGCGGCGTTTTGTGAATGGGCCAGCTGCTCTCTGGGATACACACAGTTCCCAGAAGGCAGCGCGCCCCATTCCCCAGAAGACACCGTGAGTAGGACGGAGGAAGGAGACCAGCCGCGGACAATGAAGAGGAAGATTAGGGACTTCCGCATAGCAACCGCTATTGCTGGTGAGTACATTTTTTTAAAATTTTTGGGAAAAAAACAAATTTCAGGGTGGAACTCCACTTTAAGTGGTTAAATAGCAAGCAGGCAAGATATTTAGCCAGTGGGGACAACCGCAACAAAAACTTGTCAGAAGGTCCAAGCCTTGCGCGCGCACACATACAACCCACATTGGAGGAAATTCCATAAAGCTGCCACATCACTTTTCAGGCAGTAAAGCGATAGTTTTTTTATCTTGTACCTACAGGTAAGCCTATAATAAGGCTTACCTTGTAGGTACAGTTAATATCTCCTAAACATGCACCGTGTAAGAGATCATTTATGTGTAGCAGCCAGTGACGTCAGACGCATGCATACTGTGCTCTCAATGGATGGCATGTTGTCCATTGAGAGAGCTGTGCTGCGGCCAGGACTCCTGTCATCACGGCTCTTGTCATTCAAACAACCGGTACCTGCAAACCCAGACAGGGTGAAGATGGATTCCTGGTCAGTGGTGATGGTGCGCACTGGAGGAATCCGTTAAGTAAGTCCAGGTAAATACGTTTAGGTAAGGACAAGGACAAAAAAAAATTCAATTTTTTTTTTTTTTTTTTTTTTTTCCATATGTGGGCTACAACAGCTTTAATCCTTGTTAAAGTATTATGCTAAATTCATGAAGCGTATGCAACACTTCTGTTTATGATTTTGACTTGTGTGTCAAATTCAGGAAGTTCTCAAATGCGCCACTTTGCATTGTGGCTTAATGATTGCATCAAATTAAAAAAAAGATTACAGTCCATTTGTATCTTTTGGAAGTAGAGCTAATTAAAATCAACACGCTTGGCCTACAGAGAGAAACCCTGACTCAGACAGTTTTTGCAGAAGTGTCTTGTATGCACTCTAAAAGTGGAGCAGCATGCGCTAAATTCAGGTACAGGTTCTAGATGCATGAATTTTGGCGTACACACCACAACTTTTAGAATGCACACAAGATGCTTTTGCAAAATCTGTCTGTGCCTGTCATAATTCAAGGGATTGCCTTTACAGATGGCAAAATGAAAAATGCACCAATCAAAAGTGCAGGTATTTTTTTGTAACATAAAAATAACTGGTGTTGCGCTGCTCTGTGTGTATAAAATGTAAAAAATACCAAATACATAAAATGTACCACAAGGCTGTGAATTTGTGATATACTGTAGCGAGTAATACCACAACTCCAACGTTTCAAAAACCAAAATAGAAAAAAAATCTAGGACCAATGTATATTCATTCACGATGACCACATATCCAAGAAAGCAAAACCACCAGTGTTAATTTTGGCAGCAAATTTCGATTTGGTTTTAGCCTTAGGACTAAAATGGCATTTTAGTTTTAGTCCCATTTTAGTCTTCTGTGATTGTTTTAGTTTTAGGCCCCATGCACACGAGACGCCGGTGCAAATTCTGCTGAACACACGTTTTTAAAGGCTGAAACCGGCATTTAGAAACGCCCGTTTTACCGCGATGGCAGCAGCGTTTTACCGCGTTTGCGTCCATTAGCGTTTAGTTAAACATAAGACCCTCCCTAAGCTCAAAAAACTGTATTATTTAACCATTTCAGCCAATTTGTGAGACCAGAGTGAGTAGAAGCAGCTGAGAGAGCAGCAGTGTACTTGTATTTAACGTATCACTTGCCACATCATCTGCCACAAGCTGTGGATTGTCCACTTGCCACGTCACCTGATGCATCACCTGGCCATGTCACCTGCCACAAATTGTGAATTGTCACCTGCCACGTCACCTGGCCATAAGTTGTGGATTGTCCACTTGCCTCGTCACCTGCCATAATTTGTGGATTGTCCACCTGCCACATAATCTGGCCACAAGTTGTGGATTGTCCACTTGCCACGTTACCTGGCCATGTCACTTGCCACGTCACCTGCCACAAGTTGTGGATTGTCCACTTGCCACGTCACCTGCCACAAGTTGTGGATTGTCCACTTGCCACGTCACCTGCCACAAGTTGTGGATTGTCCACTTGCCACGTCACCTGCCACAAGTTGTGGATTGTCCACTTGCCACGTCACCTGCCACAAGTTGTGGATTGTCCACTTGCCACGTCACCTGCCACAAGTTGTGGATTGTCTACAGTGCAATGCAAGCAATTATTTTATTTTTTCATATTTTTTAATGGTTTTTCATAATTTGCCATCATTTTTGAGATTTCTAATGTAAAAAAATAGGTCACCTTTAAAAACGCTTATAAACTAAAACGCGGCAAAACGCCGGTACCCGCGTTTTAGCGGCGTTTTGCCGCTGAAACGTGGAAAACTTTTGCGTCTGAACCCATTTTTTTGCTTCTGGAAAACAAGGTTAAACGCAACTGCCTAAAAACGGCAATAAATGAGACTGTGTGCATGGACACGTAGGATAACTTTGAATGTGTTCAGGAGCAGTTGAAAAAAGTGTCCAACTGCCTCTGAACACGCGTTTAACAGCGTCTCGTGTGCATGGGGCCTTGGTCGTATTTAGTCGGCTAAATCTCCAGTAAATTTTAGTTGTCTAAAATCGAATGGGTGTAATTAAATTGTAATGCATTAGTTAACATTTCTCTACAATTTCCAAACTCATTATATACTGCTGGAGTGAAAAAATCTCATATGTTATTATTTATGGTATTGAGGTATGAACATGCATTACAGACCAGTGTTAATTTTGAAGTCGAATTTCAATTTAGTTTTAGTCTTTTGACTAAAATGCCATTTTAGTTTTAGTCATATTTTAGTCATCTCAATTGTTTTAGTTTTAGACGTATTTTAGTACACTAAAATAGTATTCATTTAGTCAACGAAATTAACACTGAAAACCACAACTCCAGTGCTCCACTGCAAACAAATCAGAGTGTGCTCCACCTCTGTCCAACCTAGACTCTGACCACAAACTTTGGACTCTTATAGGAATATAGGTCTAATACACTTGCCCCCACTGTCTTGGAGTAGCTGGTGGGCTAGATGTCACTTCCACAAATCAGGCTTGTAAGTTCCCTTTAAGGACCCAGTCACTCCAGAAACTGCACATAACTGCGTGTTTTTGACTGAATGTTTTACATGCATTTGCAGTGCATTTTTCTATACACTGTACTGAACTGCAATGATGTGAACTATGCCCATAGGATTACCTTGATTTTGTGCTGTCTATGCAGTTGGATTGCAGTTCAAAATGCAGCCAACTGCATCCGGTGTGAAAGGGCCCTAAGGGATCAAGCCTCTGTAAAGGGGCTGGAGACCATCTCAAAACAGATAAGGTACCACCATGGTGTAGTATGCTTTAGAGGAAGTAAACCCTGGTGGGTTTTCCTTCCTTTATATTCCCCTGCAAAGTAAAAGCTTAATGGGCTAGTATGCATCGCATACTTGCCCATTATATGCCACTTACTTTGCAATAAAGCCTGTGATGTCGACGCTGCTGGAAGCATCCATCTTCACCCCTCTTCCTTCCCGGGCTGTGGACTCAGGCTCTGTGACTGGCTGGAGCGGCGTGACGTCACTCCCGATCATGCTTGTGGGAGCCGGCAGTCATGGCACACGCTGGTGAAGAAACGGCACGGAGCCTTAGTAAAGGCTTACCTATATGTAAAAATAATATATGAAACCCTTATTGTACTTAAGTCCAGTCCTTCGTCCCTGACTCCTTTGCTTTAGTAACCCAAGTTCCACACAGTGAGTAGGTATAACTCAGTTTTATTCTTCTTGCCAAGCAATAAAACAATCTTTCTCCTTTAGAAAATGGGGACAGATCGAGGCACAATCCTTTCCCTTCTTGCTGCTGCCCACTGTGCTGTCACCAGTGGTGAATAGTCACTGCCACTGACTAGGTAATATAGAACGTGAATTACCTTCGCTCACTCTGCCCCTGTCAGAGGAAGAAATCCGCCCAAGGGAGAAGCGGAGGCCTCTCTGTCACCAGCGATGCTGCGCCGGGCTCTTCAGAGAAGTTACTGCGCACCAGTCCTTACGAACTCAGACACGGGCACCCAAGGAGTTAGGGCCCCCTCGGATTCCTCCACCCTTGCGGAACTCAGTCGAAGGTACTGAGCCCCAGGCATCCGCCATAGTACCTCACCCCAGGCTAAAAGTGCCTGAGATGGACTCCATCCCTGCTCCAGCTAGGCCAAGGGCGCCTAGGCCTGGAACACCGGAACGCCAGCACCCAAGCTGAAGGTGCCTGGGTGCGGCCGCGTCCTCCGACTCTCTCCTCCCAAAACAGGGCGTCCGCCCCTTTTATGACCTCTCCCTTTGCGTCACAGCGGGTTCCCCGCCCCGCTGTACCAGCTCCAGGGGAGGACAAAAAGGCACAGTTTGCGATGTGAGTTCAGCTCCGGCCCAAGGCAACAACACCACCTATAGGCCCCAAGGAACCTCACACCACCAAAGTCCTCACATAATTCAAACACCCGCTACATATGCATTGGTGCAAGATTATTATTTTTGTTTTTTTGAAGAGTTGACGTTGTGGTATCACTCACTATATCATCGAGTCACAGTTTTGTGGTACATTTTATGTACTTTGTATTTTTTAGAGTTTGTATGCAGAGAGTGGTGACCAGTAATTTTTTATTTTTAATTTAAGGTGTTAGCCGCTTGGTTGGATCACGGTTGTGGTTTTAAGTTTCTTGCTTAGTGGTAGCGCAGGAGTAAGTATCAATATTTTTTTAGTTTTTTGGGTTATTTTGTGCTCATTCTGCCTATACTCCAGGCATAATAGCCTACCATATAAGTTTGTTGGAAGGGCTGCTGGGACCGGAAGTCCAGAAAAGTGAAAAGAAAACCCTTACTTCCTCATCTAGAGATTAGGTAGGTGGTACAAACTTCCTCATGCTAAGAAGAAATCCCCTCTTACACAGCTGTCACTGGAACAGGTGTCCATATTGGAATATTTTCCCTTTATCTGTTCAGGTATTAACCATAAATTATTAGATTTCTTATTCTTTTCTAACCAGGTTGTAATAACCAGGACAAATCGAGAGGGCCAATGTGCAGCGGGGTTACAGAGCGTGATATAAACCTGCCAGGAAACTTGACACTTGAAAATAAATAATAAAAACCTCCATTCACAACTAAAGCATCATTTGGCTAAAAATGTATTCTAACAGAACTCACGGTCTCTACCGCTTATGTAAATTTAGGGGCCTAATGATAAATTAAGAGGGAGGTGTGGAACGTATATGAGCTCTGGACTATGCAATCAGGCCAAGGGGTCCTAGAGTATTCCAGGTCCTGTTGGTGTGCCTGCACAACAGATGGGAAATCTTGTGGATAAGACACATTCCCTGGAAGTATTGCAGGCACCTTAGAATAATGTCAGGCCTCCACAGGACAAATAATCAGTGCTTGTAAACATTTTCCAACAGGTACATGAAGTTGACTCATGGAGGCTTGTATTAAGGCCAGAGTGTCCATACCAGACACTCTTCCCGTAGTGCAGCTCAGAAATGCAGAGCTACTGAGTTCCCTGCCTGGCCATTGGGCACCCACACAATGTTAATCGTAGCCTCAGAAGGGCAGAAGTGTTTTCTTTGCTTTGATGTTTTCCTACTATTAAATACTGCTGGTAGATTGGGGGTGTGGCCAGCATCCGAGGCCGATGGTCGCATGTTGATCTAGCCCTGGTATAATGGGCTTCCTGAGCGACTCACAGCGTGACTTCGGTATCCTGAATACACAGGCAAGTTTCGGGAGCCGCGGGGATCAGAGGAGAAAGCTGAAAGAAAGAGAAGGACCCCGCGAACTGGGTGACTTCTATGAAAGAAAGATGGCGCAGGCTCCTCCTCTCAGCACAGTACAACCTGCTGATTGCCCAGGAGAAGAGGAATTTTACACAGAGCTGCAGACTCAGAACAGCAACTCCCTGCAAGCTGATATCTTCAGTCTAGTTAAACAAAAGAGAAGGCTCTCCTCTGCTGAGGGTAAGGTAAATGCTTGTCCAAATGATTTCAACTCTATATTGGAAAATAACTTATGATGAAAAATTTAACGGCCAAACTTCAGGACAACCTATCCTTTATTCAGCAATCAAATATATGATCATGTGATTAAGGGGAGCACTGCAACAAGACTTGCTAAACTTCATGCAAAAATCCAAAATGGAGATGGATGCAGTAGGAGAGTGGACCATGCATGCCAATATGCGTGCCGCCACTCACCTCTTCCATATCCCAATGCGGGAATCATTCTTTACTCCGACCTATCACAGGCTACTATCCAAGCCCAGAATTTTTTTAATTCAATTACCAAGATACTAACGAACCACAGTATAATATACAAATGGGGATTTCCTGAAAAAATACTAGTGGAGCATAAAGGCACCTCACATGCTATCACTAACCTGGACCAAGGCCTGAAAATCCTCTCATCATGGGACTTTCTCCCTAATAATGAGGATAAGTTACTTGATAAAAAACATACCTGGAAATATACTTCAACAATGGCACACAAGCCATGGATAAGTTTGCAAGCCATATTCAAAACGCCCTACTCTGAATTTATTTATGTGCCATTACAACAATAAGGAGCCACAAACTATTAAAGTTCTTTATCTCAGGTTCTAGTATACTCTGGAAACCCGTAGTTAGGCCTATTACCTGATATTCCCTACAACCCCCTATTAGTACAAGAGTTTGGAGTTAACACCCAACTCCTTGTTTCTTATAGTTAAGTTTACTGGTTTATTCTTACCTCTTTTTCTTACCTTTTATGCAATACAAAGATCTCTACTTCCCTCTATTGGTGAAAAATGTATACTACATAGACAATCCCAATTTCCTAACAGAATCTTCTCAAACAAGCTTTTCAGCATTTCTCAGCATTCATTTATACTGGCAACATGAATCTTAAACTACTGTCACTAAACATTAAGGGTTTAAACAGCCCATTCAAAAGAAAGCTCTTTGGTCTGATGCCCTGAAACTTGAAAGCGATATTTGCATTCAAGAATCCCACTTTGCAAAGGACAAAGCACCTAAGTTTAACCATCCTAAGTTCCCTCAAATAACAATAGTAGGAAGAAAAAAAAGGAGTAATCACAGCAATTGGCACTGTCTCCTTTCAGCTAATAGACCTAAAAACTGACACTCAAAGATACATAATTCTAGTAGCTTCTATTGATGACTCCACATACAAAATTGTTAATACCTTTACTTCCAATAAAAATCCTGACCAATTTCTTCGGCAGGTCATAATGAAAAAAGAGATAGTGCTGCGCTGATAAGGGATGGGAAGGGAAAGTGAAAATAATATTAAGAGGTAAAACAAGTAGGTTAAACGGTGATGATCAGTCAATAAGCAAAAGATGAAGTTTTATGCTAAAATAGTACATAACATAACATGGAAATAATAAGCATAAAAGTGAATCCAAGGTGAAAATGCAATTAAGTGCTGGTGAACATGCGCCAGAGAAAGTCCTCCGACTGTGGCTGTAATGTCTCAAAGCATGATTGCTACAATAAAAGTCATTGAAATGGTAAACGTTAAAAAATGTTGAAATGGTAAAAAACGTTGGTCTGTGTTCTTGTGCAAACAGATAACTGTGACTGGTTTAGAAAACAATTGGTGACGGTGCTGGTGCCAGATATTCCAAAGTGAAGTGGTGTTGTTGCAGGGAGAAGGGAAATTTCCTATATCCCTTGTGGTTAGTGTGGATGTCCCCTTACCTTACTGCTGTAAGGTAACAGCATATAAAGATCTTTAATGGTGGATCCGGCCTATACTCCGGTCAGTCCCTGGCGTGGCGTCTCCTAGCGCTGTATGACCTCCTATCTTTTAATGGGGTTTCCCACTGGACTCCCGCTTGGTGTAGTAGCAGTAACCCTCACGGCATAGGGAGATGGATGCGCCAATAGTGTAGTATGTTTGTTTTAAAATACATTTATTGGCAATAAAAACATCATAAAAGGTACTCACAAAAAATGCATGGAAGGAAGCATGTAAAAAACGAGCAGCGAGCTCGCAAGTGTCACCTCCGGTGCCTCTGGTGTCTCGACGCATGTAACCATTTCAACTTTTAGCGTTTTTTACCATTTCAATTACTTTTATTGTAGCAATCATGCTTTGAGACATTACAGCCACAGTCTGAGGACTTTCTCTGGCGCTTGTTCACCAGCACTTAGCACTTTATTGCATTTTCACCTTGGATTCAATTTTATGCTTGTTATTTCCATGTTATGTTGTACTATTTTAGCATAACTTCATCTTTTGCTTATTGACTGATCATCACCATTTAACCTACTTGTTTTACCTCTTAATATTATTTTCACTTTCCCTTCCCATCCCTTATCAGCGCAGCACTATCTTTTTTCATTTACACTGGGTTTCTGATATACCTCCAGTTCTGCAGCGATACCCTCTCCCTTTCCCCCTCCCCACCTCTTTGGTAGCGCGGTAATACCTCACCCATTCAGGTCATAATGAAAGCCCGGAAAATTCAGAAAGGGAATCTCATATGTGGAGACTTTAACGCACCAATGGACCCCTATATGGACACCTCCAAAAAAGGTCATACATCCAGATCTGGATTAAACACCATCTTTTCCACAGAAGACCTCTATGATCCCTGGAGATGTACCCACACCACAGAAAGAGACTATACTTTTTTTTTTTCGCATGTGCACAAGTCTTACTCCTAGAATCGATTACTTCATCACAGACAAATACTACAACAAATACTAAAAGCCTGCATTCATAATATCACGTGGTCTGACCATGCGCCAATCACGTTAGAAATCAATACAAGCCACCCTAAGTCGAATAACTCCCTATGGAGAAACAACACCTTTTTATTCTTTCTCAGAGTGAATATTTGTCTGCGATTAAAATATAAGCTTGAAGAATTGTTTGTACTTAATAATGATTCTGTGAACTGCACTACATTATGGTGCACTCACAAAGCTTACACAAGAGAACTCCTTATACAGATGGCCACTAGGGAGAAAAAATGGAAAAGCAACACTATGAACCAATTACTGAGAGATGTATCTAAACTGGAAGAAACGCATAAAAAGAACCCCCATGATATCCATCTAACTCGACATCCTAAGATATGAGTTACGTTCTGTTTTAATAACAGATCATGACATATATCTTAAAAAAATTTAATTAAACTTCTACTCTCAGGGAAACGGAGCTGGAAAATTAATAACCTCCCAATTGCTACAGCGCCAAAATAAAAATAAAATCCACAAATTGACCCACCATGCCTCTGGGACGGAAATCTATAATCCTCAAATTATGGATGCATTCTCAGATTACTATGAATCGCTCTATAATCTCGGAGAAGATAAAAATACCCCCCTGATAAAATAACAGAATTCTTAAACAAAGTAAATCTACCCGAAATTAACCCCACTACCCTGAATTTACTCAACAAACCAATATCACTGGATGAAACCGTAAAAGTCATCAAAGCATTACTGAACTAGAGGTCTGGGTGATGAATTTAGCTACAATTGGGATGAAGAATCTATTTCTTACCCGAGGATAAAACTTATTTACCTAACTTCCAAACAATTACCCCAATCTATTAAAACGAGTCAACAAGGATCTGCAAAATATCCAGCTTTCATGGGTAGAGAAAATTTGCTGCATTTAAAATGCAAACCCTCCCCAAAATCCTATATTACTTCCAATGCCTGCCTATCCCGACTGCCTCAAATATCTTCACTCAGATTGATACAAAACTGAAAAACTTCATTCGTGGGGAAAAAACCTAGAGTGGCGTTCTCAGTTCTTACCACCACCAAATCTGCAGGAGGCATGGGACTACCAGCCATCAAAGACTATTACTATGCCTCATTACTAGAACTGCACGATTAATCGTGAAGAATCAAAATTGCAATCTTTTTTACTTCCCGATCTTCAAAACACCATGTCACGATTCTCTAATAAGTGCAGAGAGTTCTCACAGCTGGATAAACAAAATCTGGGCAGTCTGCCAAGTTTTAATACAACCGCAAATAAGTGGAAACAAAGTATCTCTTCTTCTTTTATTAAAGGAAAGAACTGGAAGTTTAACCATTTAAAGACCAAACCTTTTCTGACATTTGTTGCTTACAAGTAAATAATCCTTATTTTCTGCAAGAAAACTACTTGGAACACCTAAACGTGATATATTTTTTTTTAGTAGAGACCATAGAGAATAAAATGGTGGTTGTTGCAATATCTTATGTCGCACCGTATTTGCGCAGCGGTTTTTATCAAACATAATTTTTTTTTTATAAAATGCACTTTAATGAATAAAAAAATTAATAAACAGCAAAGTTAGCCCAATTTTTTGGTAGAATGTGTAAAGAAGATGTTACACCGCGAGAATCGTGAGAGAATCGTGATCTTTATTCTAAGCAAAAAAATTGTGATTCTCATTTTAGCCAGAATCGTGCAGCTCTACTCATTACTAAACCAGACAAAGTTCTGGTTTTCCCCCTCTGAAGACAAACTGGCTAAACATTGAAAAAGAGGTAACTGTAGGACATGATCTGAGTGCCTTATCTATTGCTAGCTATGTACTTCCCAAAATTAGCACATCTAAACTACCTAGCATCAGATCCACAATAATAGCCTGGAAACACATATCTAAAACCAAACACAAGAAAGTTAGCACCAAGGTGCCTATCCCAACAAGAGTAATGGATTATTGTAAAATTTGTTACTCAGTGGGAAGCTGGATCCAACAGGGTCATCACATATATGAAGGTCTACCATTGCAATACAAGAACATAATCCAGAGTAAATTTTATAAACATCCACGACTAAAGGATTTTGATCCCATTAATTCTATAGAAATTCCTCTAGAAATTTTGATTTTTTCTCACTAAACTTAATCATAAAAAGAAAGGAATTTCCCTTATGTACGGACTTCTACCATTCCATTCACGTAATAATAAAAACTCACATATGATAAAATGGGAGGAAGACTTAATTCTAAAGTTTTCTTGGAACCAATGGCAAGAAGCCATACAGATAAATGGCAAAGCTTCCTCTTTAGAGCATTGAGATAATTCCCGAAAATTTTGAAACAAATGATATTTAACCCCATATAAACTATCAAAAATATACCCTTCCTCCTCCCCTATATGCTGGAGATGCAACAAACAAGTTGACAACCTTCTCCACACTCTATAGAGTTGTAAAAACCTCCACAGTTTTTGGAAATCTATCTCCACCTTCATGTCCAATCTCACAGGCAACCAAACTAAACTTACTCCAGCGATGGTTCTATGACGGATAAATCTTGATATTTGTCCCCTAAATTATAGAACGATAGTTAATAGCGGCAAGACTTACTATAACTAGTTTGTGGAAATCTACTGAAGCACCTAACCTATCTAATGTAATCACTAGATTAAACATTCAAGCACAATTCAAACTAATGCTAGAATATAGATGTATGGAAAAAGAAAAATAGTTTTAATCTATAGGCTAAAAGGATTGTGTATTGACTTGACAGTGGAAGGAGTGGGAAAAGGGGTGGGTTTAAATTGCCCCCCCCCCCCCCTTTTGTGTATGTTTTTTGTGTTTTGATGTTGTTTGTGTATATGTTGTGGTATAAAAAATAAAGAAAAAATCTGATTTAAAAAAAATGCTAGCATATAAAAATTACTCCACTATTACCTTGGCAAGCCTGGCTATCTCATCCTAGAGCTTCTAAATATTTAAAGGAGTGTAACCTTTGTGTTTCTGATATAACCTTTTTTGTATTGCGAGATTCAGATGTAGTTCATTATCTAACAAAACAAACTCTGATCCTTGTTAATATTAAAATGAGTTGGACAGACCCTTCTTACAGTTTGATCCCATCCAGGGTAGAACCCCGGTTTGACTAACAAGAAAACATCAATATCTGTTATACATTCTTTTGCAGTACCTTGTTTTAGTTTTCTTCGTACAATATCTGTTGAAAAAGTAATATGATCCATCCTTCTAAGTGATGTTTAGTATTGAACAACTTTTGTAATGATATTCATCATAAAAAAAAAAGTCTATTCTTTATAAAAACTGCTGGTAGATTCATGCTGGACAAGGTAAATCCTAGAATTCTTTTTATTCATCCAATGAGTATGGGTAGATTTATGTCAGATAAATTAAATCCAGAAAGTCTCTCCAGTCAGCCACCAAGTACAGGTTTTGCCCAGTTTATACTGATGTTCTCCTTGCAACATCCCTGCATTTCTGGAAGTTTTCTATGGTCATTTACAGCTGCTGGTGGAATCAGGCTTGAAGTCTTTCCAGTCAGCCAAGGAGGGCATCACACAGAACTCCACTATTCAAAACAGGCAAATATGTTTGACGAAACCTTATGGAATTACAGGGCCAGAGCTGAGTCAGTTTTCCTGTCTATGCAGTTAATGTTGTGGGTAACTGGCAGGCCTTGCTGGATTGTGGTTTCCCCACATTGGTGCTGAGGTACTACATATATGGTGTGTAGCACTGGTTTGTGGCACGCCACAGCCGCATAGCCCGGGCTTTGACAGTTCATACAGTTGTCCACACACAGCCCTCCTGTCTGCATATGCTGTCATCTCTCCTTCCTTGGCTGTGGATGTGCAGAGAGCGGCTTTATAGGGATGGGAGAGAGATCTGGCCAGAGACTGTGACAGACTGCTCTTGCAGCCATGGCCAGGTGAGAGCCCACCCATTGCCCAGGAGATGGAGACACTGTGATTAGCTGCAGTGCAGTCTTGGAAAGGAAGAGCCCACCCAGGACCTGCAAAGGACTGTTGGGAGCCACCTGGAACTATGGGGGATGTAGTCTGCAGTAGGCAAAAAGTACAATAGTGTATGGTACTACAAGTCCCAGGAGGGAAGGTGTGCTGTGAGAGGAAGAAAAAGCAAAGGGAAACCTGGATTGAGGGAACCTCATGTGGCGAGCAAGAGGTGATGGAGTGAGTCATAACACTGCTGCCAGTGTTCACTGCAGTTTCAAAGTGGGACTGTGCTTCTGAACTTGATTAGGGGCTGCTGCTGTCAGAGAGATCCAGTGAGCTGGAGGAGAGGAGTATCATTGGTTTCATAGGAGATCATCTCTACAGCATCCAGAGTTGGTGCCAATGCCATGGGTTTCACGGGAAGCACCCCTTAAATGTCCAGGGTTCCAAACACCAGGGACTGGGAAGAGACTTCACAGCAGGCTGCATGGTGGTGAGAGGCAGCAGCCACCTTACTCTCCTCATATGGGACAGCATCACTGTAACTTAGGGCTTAGTTTGGGGAATTGCACCCTTTGCTGTGGGATCACAAATTTACTTGAGTGCTCCAACGGTTAGTACCACACTGGCCTGCGGAAAGGGTTTTGGAAAGACTCTAGGACCTTTCAACCTCTAGGCGAGTATTTCCTTTAGTTAGAACCCCCCCTAAATTTTAGGATTAAGGTATCTGGAGGGGATTGGGTCCACGAGTTTTTTTGTGACTTTATTTCTGATAGTTTTCTTTGTTGTTGCCTTGTTGGGTGTGTAGCCCAAATAAAACCTACCCTTCAGCCTTGGCTTGTCAGAAGGTGTAGCATAGCCAGAGGGGTCATTGTCATTTGGAATCAGGGGACCCATCCATTGGCGGCTCTTTCGGGGGGTAAGCCCTACATGTGGTGGCTTGAGTCTAGGAATTTCCTGTTCCGTGAGTGAAGAATGACGGCTACCTTAGAGGCAACATGAACCCCGCCACAGCTGTCCTGTGGTGCCAAGAGCAAAATGGCTAACCAGGCCTGAGTGAAGTTCTCAGCGTCCTGAAGTTGCTTGGGAAGTACAGATCTGTCCGGCAGTGATGGCCTTAGCTCCAGAACAACTGGTGTTAGCACTGAAGTTAAGTAGACCAAGTAAACTCCTGCACCTACATGCTGTTAGAGTAGGAAAGGAATCCCAGCCTGTTTCCAAGGGGCTAGTCTACAGATGACCAATGACTCTGAGAATGTTGGACACCAACCCAGAGAGCACAAGTCAGGCAATGTCAACAGTGGCTAAGTGGTTAGCACTTCCTCCCAGCAACACTATGGTTACTGGTTTAAATCCCAACCACGACACTGCCTGCCTGGCGTTTGCATGTTCTGCCTGTGTGGATTTCCTCCCACACTACAAAGACCTGCTGGTAGGTTAATTGGCTCCTGTCTAAATTGGATCTAGTATGTGTATGTATGAATGTGAGATAGGGCCCTTAGATTGTGAGCTCCTTGTGGGTAAGGGACTGATGTGACTGTACAATATACTGTATATGTGTAAAGTGCTGCATAAATTAATGGCGCTATTTAAGTACCTGTAGTAATATTAATAAGAGAACAGGCTTTTATATCAACAACCTCAGTTACCATAAGGGCCAAGTTCTTTACCGCCCTTTGAGATTTCATGACCAGGTGTAATCAAGCTCGCACTGTCCATTCAGGATCAGACTACAGAATACTAAAAATCTTCTCTGGGACACAGCCGGCGCCCACTGGAGAAAAACTGAGACCTGGATGGAACAGGATTTCCCAGGCTTTGGAAGAATGGGACTTGTCAGAGGCTCAAAAGAAACAGATCACAGAGAGCTAAAGGGGAGCTGCTATAAGGGCCATCGTAAATTTTTGGGCAGAAGACTTGTATGACTAGTGAACAAAGAGTGGGTGCAGTAGAAGTAATTTTGGAAATGGCTACCCCCAAAGTCACAGATGTCAAAAGTATTGGAAATTATGACTCTGCTGACCGCCAAGATAATTGCATCTCTTAGCGAGTGCATTCTGGGGTCCAATCAGTCATCAACCCCTGCAGCTATTTTTGCTGTGAAGCCAGTGAGCCAAGTAATTTGCTTTAACTTCAGAGCAGTGGGAAGCTAGCATTGGACTTGTGCAAGCCTGATGAAGTCCAAAAGGCAGCACCAGGAGGAAGCTGGATTGCCACCTACAACTACCAACTCAAGTTCTATAGAAAAAAATCGATGCCAGCAGAAACCTGTTTTTTTTTTTTTTTTTTTTTTTTTTAAATATAAATTTTTATTGAAGATTTCAAAAGAAAGGGGGTGCAGAAAGGTACAGTACAACTGTGGTCAAATTCGACAATCCAACAGATATAGAGGTCTTTAATAGAAGGCTTGTATTCAGTCCCCAGCGAGGATAGCATACCATATGTCAAACAAAAGAAAAGGACGTGGTAGCTCATTGTATAAATCACACCATTTGACCCGAAAACCATTTCATACCACATATACAAATATATATAATATTGCTATAATCACTGGGCAGCATACACAATCGGGCTACTGACGACCCGATGACCCTAGCAGAACTGGAGGGAAAGGACAGACTCAAAGTAGCTGGAGGTATACCCATCAGTTGAGAAAATAGGGGGTGAAACAGACAAAAAATAGAGGAGGGGTATTGTTCAACACGAGCGCGGTGGACACGGCAATGGCGTTACCCTACAATTGGTCCGTGTCGGTGTGACCTTCAAGAGTTCAGTAAGGTCTGTCCTTCGTCGGAAAAAATGAACATATTCCATAATGACCAGGTTTTAGAATGCTTTTCTTGTTTGTGTTGGGCTGTGAGCACTAGATCTTCCAGTGTTTTAATGTCTTCTACTTTGCGCAACCACAATCCAATGGAGGGGGGTATGTTTTGCTTCCATGTAGCTGGAATGCAAGACTTTGCGGCATTGAGTAAGTATCGAACAACCAATTTCTTGTACGACCGTTCCGGGATTGTGGTGGCGTGTAGCAGGAAGAACGCAGGGTCTTTCTGAATTGAGTGATCTGTATATTTTTGAATGATTGTCTCAATTGTTGTCCAAAAGTGTTGTAGTAGTGGGCAGGACCAGAAGATATGGAGGAGTGTCCCTTTGTCTGTCTGGCATCTCCAGCACTTAGAAACCGGTTTCTGATAGACTGTCCAATTAACTTCCTTTGCTCCATCAAGGGAAGACCATACCCACCAATCTTCTAAAACGTCTTATAGATGCTTACAAAGATATCATTGTGCTAAGAGGGGAGTTCTAGCACAGATCGCTGGATCTTAGGCCCCAGCTTCTTCAAAAAAGATTCCAGACAAGCTGATCATCTCTTCTCCTATCATGACAGTCCAAGTAGAGGGTATTTTATACGAAGGCCCTTGTTGATTCAGATGCACAAGTGACCCTGTTGTACGAGAACTCCTATGATAAACATCTAAAGCACCTCCTGCACCCCTAAAGAACCTGGAGGATCAGGGAATTAGGGTATCAAGCAGAGAAGTTCCATCATGATGAATAACAGATTATATGATGAATATCAGGCTGGCAATTGACCCCCCTGTAGTCATGCAGTCTGAGACATTGGACACCATAGCTATCATGCCCTTCGTCCCTCTAGCTCCACCAGGAGCTCCCTGATAGTAAGGATTAATTTAGACTTGGGTGATTACTCACTCCCCTTGTCTCAGCAAGTGACCCAACGACAAAAGATGTAAACCCCATGCTGCAGAAAGTGTACCAATTATGCAAGAGCAGAGAGCCCCAGCAGAACATGGGAAAGATGTGGAGGTCTCTGCAGGAGTGGCCACCAAGCCCAAGAAATTGAAAGCTGTCACTTCCTGTCCCAGACAAAGCAACATGACTAAACTGAGCTAATTTCTGGGGTTCTACTCCTATTATTGAAGATTCATAGAGGGTTTTGCCAAGTTTCATTGATGGGTGGCACCCTCACAAAGAAAATACTGTTATAAGGGAGAGATGGTTTCCGGCCCTCCACCGTCCAGATAAAGCTACACTACTTTCTTTAGAGAAACACGTTGACCTCACAAGCATCACGTGACGCCGCCCATGCAAGCCCCGCTGTGATCGGGATAGTCAGCTGAGCGAAGAAGGTGAGAGGTGCCTGGTTGTGTAATGGACATGGCGGTTCAACCTACTCTTCAGCCAGCGGATACTCGGCGACACTGCACACTTATGAGGCTTAATGTGCCTACATCTGCTTGAACTACACCTATCGCTGTCCAACTGGGATACCTTTCAATGTGATCACCTCAGCATTCACAGTGAGTACTCGCAGTGCAGATGAAGTTTTAGTTCACTCAGGTTCTATACCATTATCACGGCCATGGGTGATTCGTCTCCCAGAGGAACTGCCCATCCAGCCTAAATGTACAACACATGGCACCCAACCCTCTGATTACTTGGATGTTGACCATTGCACAATAGCCTATCGCTAGGCTCATAAACAACTGTGTCTTTACCATCTGGGCTGTTATACAACCCTGCACTAACAAGCTCTCCAGATTTGAAGGACTTACTGGTTCCCCTGCCATTCATCACATCCCACACCCTCCTTTTTGCCAATACTTAAAGATTTACTGCCGATTTCTGCCACGCCTGTACACCCAAGTACAACTAGCTGGCCCCTCATTTTTTTTTTTTAATGGGAGTCCCCACACGCAAACACACACTTACAGGATGTCAAGTGAAATAGTCACCTAGGTATGTGGATTGCCACATGGCGTCCTGACATTTTGTGTCCATATTGTCATGTCTTTTGTTAGTGATTGTTTGGCAGCCACACCCTACTGTAGTATAGATGTGGAAGTCGTTGTAATTGAGAAGCTGCAGCACTAATTTTGGCTACCAATACTATATTTTGCCTTTTATTTGTTGATGCTAATAAATTATTTTTAGATTACACTCTAGTATGATCCATCTGTTGCCAATAGTAACCCCTTGTTTCCCTGGTGCTCTATACTGGGTTTTTTTTTTTTGCACTATGTTTTGGTTATGGTAACAACGCCTGATGTGGCGAGTGATTTATGAGTGCTTATTACATTATAGTGGACAACCTTCTGGTAAACCTGTCCTTTTGTCTAGTTTTGCCAAGATAGCCTGACCCCTCAATGAGCTAGTGAGGATGAGGAAGATGACTCAGAATTGCCGAGACCAGCCGGTCAAGCCAGAGGGCTCAGAAGATGGCTTATGAGAAGGTTCAAGCTTCTTTAAGTGCCCAAGGAGAAACGTAACAAAAGGAACATGAGAGTTCAGGTTCACGACTTAGTCAGGTGATCAGGTGCCTTTGAGAAATGTGGGTGTCCCTGGAGAGCATAAATTAATTCACTGGTGGAAATCCAAACCCTAAATTGTCTGCAAGCAACTGTCCGGTTTGCCAGAGTATTAAATTCGGCCAGAGGGGAAAATGGGCCTACTAAATATCTGACACAATAACCATCTTTTATCTCTGGGGCGAAGCTGTTTGAATGCCTCAACCAACTGATCCATCCTCCTTAAAGGGGTTGTAAAGGTTCATTTTTCTAAATAGGTTCCTTTAAGCTAGTGCATTGTTGGTTCACTTACCTTTTCCTTAGATTTCCGTTCTAAATATTTTTTTTCTTTGTCTGAATTTCTCACTTCCTGTTTCTCCTCAGTAAGCTGTTCAGTAAGCTGTTCTGGCTGACTCAACATGGCTCGGATGATGGTGTGAAGTTTAGTGAGGAGAAACAGGAAGTGAGAAATTCAGACAAAGAAAAAAAACATTTAGAAGGTGAATCAAAGGAAAAGGTAAGTGAACCAACAATGCATTAGCTTAAAGGAACCTATTTAGAAAATAAAAAATGAACCTTTACAACCCCTTAAAACAAAGACCAGTGACCTGATTACAATCTTCTCCTCTAGCTGTTGAGGAGGAGGAGGAAGATGGTGAAGAAAATATCTGGATAGACTGTGGCCATTTGTGTCCAAGGATGTCACCCCATCTAACTCCTCTAGTGAGACAATAGGTCTGAAGCCCCTGAATTTATACCTCAGACCCACGAGACTGAAAGACAGGAAGAGCCACCCTGTCAGGAAGGGCATACCAGCAGACAAGATGGCTCTTCTGCAGGGTGTTTTGTGCATAGGCACAGGCTAATGCATATTCCTTTACACACACGTAGGAAATATGCGCATGCTCACATCTGTTGCTCATGCGTGTGCATTTGTTGCTCGCATTGGAGCTAAGCGGGCTATTCAAACTGAGCATGTGCTGTCTTGTCTATAGCATTCTTGTGCATACCCACAAACTGTTCCTCTGCATCTGGCTACTGTTAACCGGCTTGTCCTTACTACTCCGGAACTCCACCTGTACTGACCCCAGCTTGGTTCTGACCTCGCTTCTGCCTGGGCCCCTTGCTGCTTCTTCACAGATCTGTTACCGACTGGGCTTGTATCCTGACTTCGCTCCTGCCTATACATCTGCACCTGATCTGTCTGCATGTGTATGACCTGGTTCGTATGACTCTGCCCCCATCATTGCTGGACTGCCTGCCTATATTCTGTTGGCGTCTGCTCACTGCTTGTCTGCTTCCAGCTTGTCTGCCTGCTGTCGCCAGTGCCAGCCTGCGCCTGCGCCTGTCTCCTCACTGGCGACTATCCGGCACTCCTGCTCCGCTGTGTTCTACTGACGGTCTTCCCCTGCTTGATCCAGAGAGTCCATCCAGCCCTGGTGCTAGTAAGACCAAACAGGCACTTGTGCCACTCTGTACTCCTGCGCCTCCTGTCTGTTCTAGCAGGGGTCCCGAGTCAGAGAGGCCTTCCTCATGTCTTCAGGCTCTTCTACCAGGTACATGATACTCCTGTTCTGCTGGGTGAAGAGGAAACAGATACTTCTGTTACCCTTTTGAACTTGATAAAGAGTCTTCAGGAGAGGGAAAGTCTGAGCCAAGGGAGCAAAGAGCTAAAAGGTAAATATGCCCTCCTAAAAGAGACTGACCTATGACTCTTTGGGCCAAAGTTTGGAAGAGGCGGCATCTACAGCCTTGAAGGCACCAATCCTTTCCACTACAGCTGTGGTTGAAGACCACGCTGGCTCACCTCCTGATACACCTTGGGGAAATCCCACTATCTGGCTTATAGCCAGGACATCTATTCAACCCCCAAGCAAATGTCTGCTGGACATGTTATTTGGTTCCTTGTCAATGTTAATCTTAACGCTCAAGTTTGTTGCATTCTTGCTGTCTTATTGCATGTGTTGTGGACACTTTGTGCATTTATTTTTTTGTAAAGGTCAACTTATCCTTTAAGCCTCCCTCCATCCACTAGGGGGTGAACTGAGGACATGGACTGCTGGATACCCTGAGGCTCAATTCACACGCCTACAACCCCAAAGTCGTGCGACTTTGCATTACAGCTTGCTTGCGACTAGATGCAACTTTTATGTTTTGCGACTTTGGCTTGGTCTTTATAAGTAGGGTCCCTTTTTATTTATTTTTAAATTGCAGGACATGCTCTTCGTTGTCCAGAACATCCCTCAGTCTCCTGGAAGCCATCTTTCCTGGACTATGAACACAGCTGGCTAGGTGTACAATGTGCTTTGGGTGATGGTTGGGAGAAAATTTGGAGCTGCAGGGATTATCTGGGCCAAAAGTACATCGCACACAATGCACTGGGAGTGGAGTATAGGGTTTTAAAAAAAAAAAAAAAAAAAAAAAAACAATAACTCGGAAGTTGGATCATGTCACAGCCAAAGTCACATTGATAAGACAGAGATACAACTTCCTTGCGACTTTTGCTGGTACTATACTTGGATTGCACCAAAGACACAGAAAAGTAGTGCAGGAACTTGAGTTGGCACCCATTGAAATGAATGTTTTTCTAAATGTTGCGTGACTGTGTTACAAGTCGCAGATGTGAAGGACTGTTGAAAATGAAGTGCAGAATTTTTTTTTTATCTGTACTATATTTTTGTTCCTAATCTTTAAAAATTTATGTATTCTAATGAGCCTTCTTTACACCACTGCAGTGCTTTCATGTGTGTTCAACCACCAGCCAAATGTTCACAGTAAATATACTACGAGCAGGCGGCAGCTACGAGCACAGTCATGTCCATGTATGTGTCCTCCTTCCGGGTTTGGGGCGCACGTGTGTCAGCAAACAGCCACCCGCATCTCCCCCCCTCCCCCGGTCGGCGGTGGCAACCCCTCCCCCCCAGAGGACAGTCAGGCAGCTTCCGCTGTGCGTCCCCCTCCTCCTAAGGCATCCAATAGGATTGCCTGACCTTTCAGCCAATCAGGAAATGGGTAGCAGACCCGTGCTTCCAGATTGGCGGAGAGGCTATTCAGTGTTGGTAAAGCAAATCAATTATTGCTTTTCTAACACACCTGGGTGGGCTCCAAGCGCAATGATCTGTGCCACAAATCCACCCTATTTTGAAGCCTATTGGAGCCTGTGGCTCTAATTAGGTGCTTATAAATAAAAAAAACACCCCCGCTGCTGTAATTCATGTACCCGGCATCTTGAAAGGGGCTGGATGCATGAATAGGGTGTGGCCATGGATAGATTCATGCTATGCATGAATCCATCTATTAATCATATAGAGGCGTGCACCCTTAATGGACGGGCCACCCCTGCTGATCGGCTGTAACCACACCGAGTTCAGTGTTTTTCTTATCCAAAGACATGTAGCAGAATACATTTTGGCCTAAATATATGAAGGCATTTTATTGGATATGTTTTATACCTACTTGCCGACTGCCCCATAGCATATTTACTGCTACAGGGCAGCCACGCTGGGCACGATCACGTGTGTGTATGTACAATGGGGCAAAAAAGTATTTAGTCAGCCACCAATTGTGCAAGTTCTCCCACTTAAAAAGATGAGAGAGGCCTGTAATTGTCATCATAGGTATACCTCAACTATGAGAGACAAAATGTGGAAACAAATCCAGACAATCACATTGTCTGATTTGGAAAGAATTTATTTGCAAATTATGGTGGAAAATAAGTATTTGGTCACCCACAAACAAGCAGGATTTCTGGCTCTCACAGACCTGTATCTTCTTCTTTAAGAGGCTGCTCTGTCCTCCACTCATTACCTGTATTAATGGTAATGGCACCTGTTTGAACTTGTTATCAGTATAAAAGACACCTGTCCACAACCTCAAACAGTCACACTCCAAACTCCACTATGGTGAAGACCAAAGAGCTGTCGAAGGACACCAGAAACAAAATTGTAGACCTGCACCAGGCTGGGAAGACTGAATCTGCAATAGGCAAGCAGCTTGGGAGCAATAATTAGAAGATGGAAGACATACAAGACCACTGATAATCTCCCTCGATCTGGGGCTCCATGCAAGATCACACCCCGTGGGGTCAAAATGATCACAAGAACGGTGAGCAAAAATCCCAGAAGCACACAATTTGTGCAAACGCGCTTACACACACATGCACAGTGAACACAGAGATTGTGACGTAAATGACCCCTCTATGTGCTCATTCTACCCCCATGTTTCCAGCCTGGAGGAGAGCTGTGGGGTCTTATTGACCCCGCATCTCTCTATAAAGAGGATTCCTATTACAAGGGATGTTTACATTCCTTGTAAAAGGAATTAAAGTGATCAAAATAAAAAAAAAAAAATGTAAAAGAAAGTGTAAAAAAAAAAAAAAAGTAAAATAAAAAAATTATTAATTTAACCACAAGGACCGAGCCTCTTTTTCAGATATGTTGTTTGCAAGTTAAAAAAAAAAATTTTTGCTAGAAAATTACTTATAACCCCCAAACATTATAAAAAAAAAAATTCTAACACCCTAGAGAATAAAATGGCGGTCATTGCAATACTTTCTCACACCGAATTTGTGCAACGGTCTTACAAGCGCACTTTTTTTGGGAAAAAATACACTTTTTTGAATTAAAAAAAATAAGACAACAGTAAACTTAGCCCAACTTTTTTTTATATTGTGAAAGATAATGTTACGCTGAGTAACTTGATACCCAACATGTCACGCTTCAAAATTGCGCCCGCTCGTGGAATGGCGACAGACTTTCACCCTTAAAGATTTCCATAGACGATGTTTAAAAAATTCTACAGGTTGCATGTTTTGAGTTACAGAGAAGGTCTAGGGCTACAGTTATTGCTCTCGCTCTAATGATCGTGGGGATACCTCACATGTGTGCTTTGAACACCGTTTTCATATGCGGGCGCTGCTTACGTATGCGTTCGCTTCTACGCGTGAGCTCGTCTGGATGGGGCGCTTTAAAAAAAAAAATTTTTTTTTTACTTTTATTTATTCTGACACTGTTTTTAAAAAATAAATACAATTTGGGTCACTTTTATTCCTATTACAAGGAATGTAAACATCCCTTGTAATAGAAAAAAAGCATGACAGGTCATCTTATATTCACACTACAATGCAATAATAAAAAAAAAAAATTGTCATTTGGGAAAAAATGACAAAAAAAATGACCCTTTAAAAGTTATGGGTGGAAGTGATGTTTTGAAGTCGCTTCCGCCCTGCTATGGTATGGAGACGGGTGGGGAACATCTTCCCTTCACTCGTCTCCATACCCAGCCACGGACAGGACCCGATTGCCTCCGCTGCTACCGACGGCTCCGGTAAGCGGCGGAGGGTACGGGAGAGCGGGCCCCTCTCCCGCCGACGATAATGGTGATCTTGCGGCACATCCGCCGCAGAGACCACCATTATCATAAACCGGACCGCCGCCTGAAGATGAGGATATCTGGGTTATGGCAGCAAGCTGCTCCCATAACAGAGATATTCCGCCTCAAAGTGCCAACGTATATAGTCGTGTGGCGTCTGGAAGTCGTTAAATCGCCCCTGTCAGCTCGCGCTCAGAAGCGAACGCATACGTAAGTCCTGCGCACATATGTAAACGCCGTTCAAACCACACATGAGGTATTGTTGCGTGCGTTAGAGCGCAAGCAACAATTTTAGCACTAGACCGCCTCTGTAACTCTAAACTGGTAACCTGTATAAAATGTTTTTTTTTTTTTTTTTTTTTATAGCACTTGCAGTTCCTTTTATATTGGCTTTTGGAATTTACAAACGCAGCAATTTAGAAATTGGATGAAAGGTTTAACACTGGAAAACACTTGTTGATAGAGAAATAGTGCATTTTGTATACAACTATATAGATCAGACCAAAATGAGGGACAAATGAGGAGGAAAGAAGGACTTCCAGATCAGGACCAGTCCCGAGCTATGCATGCAATGATGTTTGTAGAAGTCTATCTCTTTATTATAAGATGTCTCCATAGAGGGAAGATCTTTGCACAGCTCTATGATCCGATGTGACAATCATTACCCCCCCCCCCCCCCCCCCCGACATAGGGATCATGGTGTCACCGCACCATGAGATGATCCCAGCCCACCCATCATCCAGGATGTGATCTGTGTGTACACAACGCCACGGTGGCAGCCATATGTGCTCCGTGCAGATCCTCATGTCCCCACAGCGCCCCTCCCCGCCCGCCTCCCGTACAGGCCGCAGCCCGCCGCTCTCCTGAGGATACACAGCGCTCTGTGCCGGCCGGTGTGCGGGGCTGAGATACATGAGAGAGAGGTGAGTGATGAGCCGCGGCTGCTCTCTACTACAGACCGGGGTGGTGACTGGGCCCCGCTTCCCTGGACTCACTTCCGGTTCTGATGTCGGTGTATCAGAATATCTAATGCTACAAGCCTGTGATCCACTTCTTCCTGCTGACTGAACTTCTGTTTATGTGTGATTTTGGAAGGGTTAGAACCTCAGTCAGGTTTTAGGCCTCATTCACATTTGCGTTCCCTCGCGCAGTTTTGCGCAGACGATTCCGCGTGTCGCGCATTCACTTCAATGGGCTGCCTCGTGTTTTTGTCGCCCAATAGAAGCTCTTGCTCCTTTTTGGGTAACAAGCGCCATTCGATTTCTAAAGTCACATTTGGCCGTGCGATTAATACAGCAAACTTGCACTGCGTTTGGGGTGCCATTTAAAAAAAAAAAATGCGCCTTTAAAAATCGCATGGCCCAATGGTGAATGGGGTCTCACGACTAGCAGAGAATTCCTGGGGCAGAAAGCACAGAGGTGTGCAGAGCGCTGCAGCCGCTCAGCCTGGACAAAGCAATGACGGGCTGAGAGGAGCCGCAGCTGGCCGCATAAATCTGCACATCCAGCGATTACACAGACATCATGATCCGTCGTCTGGCCCCAACCGCAGGTCATCGCTGGATGATCGCATACATGTGGATAGCGGCAGCTCCTTTCAGCCTGTCATTGTCAGAACACACCTGAGCTCATCCTTGTTTAGGACATGCCTGATGAGCGGTGCGTTTTGGTTTGTGGCTGGTGGACGGCCCTTTTTGGCTCTCATCTACTATTCAAAGTTAAAACAACAAGGGCAGAAGATTTAAAAGATGGAAAGATTAAAAAATGACTTAAGGTCAAAAATTTGGGGCTGACATCAGAACACTAATAACAGGGAAATCTTCCAATGGGGACACTCATTCTGGTGACACATCTGGATTCTTTTTACTTTGGAGGTATTTAATCGCACTTCCTGTTTTGGTTATGGGACAGGAAGCTAAGGGAAATCTCCCCAATGGAACACACCTGGATCCTTTCACTTTGGAGGGATTTAAAGGAAAAAAGTATAGCCAAAGTTTGTTTGGCTGTACTTCTCCTATGGATCACAGGAGTGCAGTTCATTCTGTTCTCCTGTGACCCCTTTTCAGCAGACAGCGGGTTGAAGTTTGCTCTCTGCTGATGTCACAGAGCTGGTCCAGGCTCAGGCAAGATATCGACAATAAACTCGGGATCCGCCCACAGCCTCTCAGCAAGCCGCTGAGAGCCTGAGCTGGCCGCTTCCACCCTCTCCACAGCCCCACTCCAGAGAGCGAGGGGGGCAGAGCAGAGAGCAGTGACTGATAGGCTCTCAGTGTTAGGGCTGCATCGACCTAGATCAGTATGATTCTGCTATTTGGAGATAATCTCATGTCTATGGGCAACTGTAGATATTCCCAATCCATAAGGGCCATTTCACACGGTTTTCAGTTTTTTAGGCGGACCTGAACAGGTGCTCCATAGAGGTCTATGAAGTGACGGATGTCAGCGGTGACATGTCTGTTGACATCCGACCCGCTCCGATCTGCTAAAGTGTGAAGGAGGAAAACCCTATTTGTCATCCGTCTATCGGATCGGATGAAAACAGACTCTACGGTTGGTCTTCATCCGATCCCCCATAGGGGAGAGCGGCGCTCTGACAGGTCGGTCCCTGCACATTATGCAGAGACAGACCTGTCATCTGCCTGCTCAGCGGCGATCGACTGAGCGATCCCCGCTGAGCAAAGCAGAGCCCGTACACGTCCGTGTGAAAGGGCTCTAGGGGAGGGGGGGGGGGCATTTAGTTGAAAATAGAAATGAAAGGCAAAACATTTTTGTATAGATACAGTATAAAAAAACATTGTCAACAATACCTTTTTTTCCTTTTTTTTTATAAGTGATCACATTCCCTCTGTTCTCTGCTGCATAAGAGCTGGGGGAGGAGGAGAAGCAGCAGTACACTGAGCTTCCCAGTGAATGTCTGTGTAGCGGGGGCATGTCAGGACAAGTCTAATCATTGGATAGTACACTGAGTTCTCAGCATAGCTTGAGAACTGACCACGCTGTGCTCTCCTGTTTAGTGTGATCAGTTTTTGACTCTCTTTTCAGCTTTAAAGTTAAAATTCACTTGAAAAAGAAAGTTCCGCTATTTCTATTCCTTTTTTTTCAGGGAGCGGGTATTTGTTTCTGGCAGGTATCTGCTCCCACTTCTCCTTGGCTTGCCTAGCAGATCTAAGTGGAAGTTCGGCCCCCACCTCCCTCCCTGCCCACAACCTCCCTCCCCACAACCTCCCTCCCTGCCCACAACCTCCTAGGACACGTCACAGGTCCCAGGAGGCTGCAGGTCCATTCACAAAGCGCACCGTAACTCGTGCAATGGAGAGCTGGCTGTGAACCCACAGGAAGTCACAGCCAGCCTCCAACATCCAAGATGGCAGCACCGGAGACCTGAAGACTGGTGAAGAGGCAGCCTGGCCAAGGACAGCGCTGGATCCCTAGACTGTAAGAGTCCTTTCACACCGAGCTGCCCCGAGCGTCGGCGGTAAAACTTCACCGTTGGATTTGCAGAGCTTTTCGGCCACTAGCGGGGTGCTTTTAATCCCCGCTAGCGGCCGAAAAGGATTAAAACCACCCACAAAGCGTTGCTACAGCAGCGTTTTGCCGGCAGTACGGCGGCGCTGCCCATTGATTTCAATGGGCAGGAGCGTATTAGGAGCGGTGAGTTCACCGCTCCTAATGTGCTCCAAAGAAGCTGATGGCAGGACTTTTTCTGATGCCCTGCCAGCGCAGCGCTCCAGAGTGAAAGCCCTCGGGCTTTCACACTGGAGGGAATGGAGCAGCTGTTTTAGGGGGCTTTGCAGGCGCTATTTTTATTGCTATAGCGCCCGCAAAACGCCCTCAGTGTGAAAGGGGTCTTAAGTGCATTTTTATTAACCACTTGTCCACCGCCCACTGTCAATTGACGGCAGGCGGAGGATACTCTCGTTCTGGGAGGACGTCATATGACGTCCTCCCTTTAAAACGAGCTAGAAGGCGCACGCTCGCCGCGTTCACAAGGCCCCGGTGCGCGTGCCCGGCGGCCGCGATTGCCGCCGGGCACCCGCGATTGCCCGGGAAACGAGCAGGAAAGTGGATCTCTGTGTGTAAACACAGAGATCCACGTCCTGTGAGGGAGAGGGGACCGATGGTGTGTCCCTTGTACATAGGGACAACCATCGGTCACCTCCCCCAGTCAGTCCCCTCCCCCCCACAGTAAGAACACATTGAGGGAACATATTTAACCCCTTCCCGTCCCCTAGTGGTTAACCCCTTCCCTGCCAATCACATTTATACAGTAATCAATGCATTTTTATAGCAGGGATCGCTGTATAAATGTGAATGGTCCCAAAAATGTGTCAAAAGTGTCCGATGTGTCCGCCGCAATATCGCAGTCACAATAAAAAATCGCAGATCGCCGCCATTACTAATAAAAAAATAAAAATGCTATAAATCTATCCCCTATTTTGTACACGCTATAACTTTTGCGCAAACCAATCAATACGCGCTTATTGCGATTTTTTTTTTTTTACCAAAAATATGTAGAAGAATACGTATCGGCCTAAACTGAGGAAAATTTTATTTAAAAAAAAATGGGTATTTATTATAGCAAAAAGTAAAAAATAGTGTTTTTTTTCCAAACTGGACGCCCTTCTTTTGTTTATAGCGCAAAAAATAAAAACCGCAGAGGTGATCAAATACCACCAAAAGAAAGCTCTATTTGTGGGAAAAAAAGGACACAAATTTTGTTTGGGAGCCACGTCGCACGACCGCACAATTGTCATTCAAAGTGTGACAGCGCTGAAAGCTGAAAAATGGCTTGGGCAGGAAGGGCAGCTCAACCAGCACCCTGATTTTCAGCACATATTTGTTTTATTGATGATTTTGTGATGTCATTTGGAATTGCGATCTCACTAACCAGTTTCTGATGAACCAGTAGCAGCTTATTATTTTCTAATTATGTTTGTTGTGTATTCTTTGTACCATTGTTTAGTCTCATACACAGATGACAAGCCTCCACCCAGTGTAATTAAACAGGTCTGTGTACCTAAATTAGAATCTGCACTGATCGGTCATTTTGTGACTTTCACAAATATGTCAGTCCCATCTCATCCACATCAACAAATTAAAGGGGATGTCCGCCATCCTACACATTCTCCAAAATGATCTCAGATATCTTTCTTGGTGAAATTTGTGAATGCGTACTTGTGAATATTTTTTATTAGCCGTGCTGTAAAACAAGGAAGTACACTTGTGTGTCGGTGTGACACTTTTTTTTATGTTTAACAGGAAATAACTTTGTAGACATCAGGGGAAAAAATCCAGTCTATATTGTAACATTGTAGCAAAGTGTTTTCCCTGCAGTTATGAGGCAGATGTGACCTTCGGCTTATTTTGTTTTTTTAACTGGAGAATTCAGCCTTTTTGAGTTCTATTTTTCTTTTTTTTTCTATGCTGGAGAGGTGGGTAAAAATGTGAATAATGTCCTATAGCAAAGAGGCAGTCTTGTTGAACGGGTTTGTACATGTACATTCTTTCACTATAAGTCACAATGACTTAGAACAGACTACAGGACTTAACTACAGATGCCTGTAAGTAACCTCATATTATGTGCACATTAATTATTATTACTTTTGTTTGTTTTTATTGTTGAGCTTTTCTGCTTGTTGTGTCTACTGTTTTTATTCGGAAATATGTGACTACTGAACTGCGACACAGGCTAACGCTCAGGGCTCATCCAGGCTCCTGAGTTTATGAAAGGGTTGCGTTGCTCTCTTGGAGTCTTACTGTGGTTGTAAGTCCTGTCCCAGAGAAATGTCAGCTGGAATTTGGTTGCTGTTGGCAACACAGAAAATTCTTCAGAAATTAGAGCTCTGATATTAACAGAAGTTTTCTTTTCCAGGGGGATGAGCGCTTTGGTCTATCGCGGCATCAGATGCTATGGAGGAGCCAGCATGGACAATGGCTGTAGTTGAATAACCTAACATGGGTTTGCGATTAATTGCTGGGGTTTTCCATCTCCCCACAGCGGTCCTCTATGGCTCCTTGTCATTTTTCCTTTCCGTCCTGCACAATGTTTTCCTTTTGTATTATGTGGACACTTTTGTTTCGGTTTACAAGATCGACAAGTTGTCTTTCTGGATTGGAGAGGTAAGCTGTGATGCACTAATGTGTTTATTGCATAGCAGCGGAGAGAGAAATATTTAGCAAAAACTCATAGCAGCTTTTCCAGAAGTTAAAACAGGAACTTTACCCTAAAGCCTAGTACACACTATTATGTTTTTTACTTTACTTTTACAGTGGAACCTTGGATTACGAGCATAATCCTTTCCAGGAGAATGCTCGTAATCCAAAGTACTCGCATATCAAAGCGAGTTTCCCTATTGAAGTCAATGGAAACAAAAATAATTTGTTCCGCGTTGACGTCAATGGCATGCAATACCGCATGCGGCCAGAGGCAGGGGGCGCCAGAGAGCCTCGGAAACGGCCAGAAAGGCCCGAGGACAGTTCGGCTGACCTCGGCAAACCTCGGAAAGACTCCGTTCACGAGCCTTTCCAAGGTTTGCCGAGGTCAGCCGAACTGTACCCGGGCCTTTCCGTGCATTTCTGATCGGCTGCGATCGGCGCTGTTCGGCTCCAGCGCCCCCCCCCCCCACCTCAGGCCAAAAGCAGTACTGCACACCGCTTTGGCCTGTATCCTGCTCGTTTTGCGAGACAACACTCGCAAACCGAGTTAGGATTTTTAGAAATACAGTGCTCGTATTGCGAAACGTTAACCGCGTTACTCGCAATCCGAGGTTCCACTGTATTTTGTTCAACCCAGCAGGCTGAAGAAAAAAAAACTGAATAGCTCAGGAGGAGCCAATGTACTAACTATGCAATGTTAGTACAGCAATCTCCCCTGCTGAGCTATTGTGCTGTGACAGGGGAACAGCCCCCCCGCCAGAATAACCGGGCAGACTGATCGGATGCCAATCAGCAGACCATTTTCAGTCATGACTGGCTGCTGTACACACGGGCCGAATGTCGGTCGGTTTCTATTGAACCAGCCGATGCCGCCCAATATTCGACTTGTGTGTATGGCCCTTAAGGCCTGGTTCATGCTTGCGCAGTTTGCTTTTGATACATTTCTGCAGCGCTTTTTGCGGTGCATATTTGTAAATGCGCTTTTCTCATGCTTTTTGATGCATTTTGCATATTTTTGTTAGGCAGATTAAAAAACACATACAAAAAAAATGCACTACATGCATATCCACAGTGTGTCCATTGAAGTCTATTGAACCAAAAATGCACCGTGTTGCGTTTAAAAAAGTCCTTTGACCTTTAAAAAAACGCAGCCGCTGAAAAAGCATAGTTCTTGTTCTTTTTTGGGGGGTAAATTTGTTGTTGGGCAGATTAAAAAAAGGAAAACGTGTCAAAAATGCATCAAAAACCCACATTATTATTATTATACAGGATTTATTTAGCTACATGCTTTTCTGCAGCGTTTCCATTGAACTCGATTGAACCAAAAAAAAGCACCGTTCTGCATTAAAAAAATTCCCTGACCCTTTCCAAAAATGCAGTGGCAGAAAAAAGCATAGATGTGAAGGTGTCCCATAGGAAACCATGTTAAATGGACTGTAGTGCGTTTCTGCAAAAAGCCCCAAAAAAACGCATTGGTGTGAACCAGGCCTTATGCCCCGTACACACGATTCGAATATCGTACGACAGATCGTACGACTTTTTTCGCTTAATAGTCGCAAGTAAAATTAAATAGGTTATTAAAGTCACGAAAATTCTCGTACGACAGAAAAAAAAATCGGAAGTGGAGTCATGTGTTGTAATGTATTTGTATTGTATTTTCGGACGACAACTGTACTGACTAAACGAAAATCGTACGATTTGTTATCGTGCGAGGAAAATTTTCGTGCATGTCCGATAAAATAATATCGGCTGAACTGTCATAATCGGCTCTCGAAGCTCTGTATTAACGATCCGATTATCGTACGATTCTTCCTCAGACAACATTTTTCGTACGATATTCGTATCGTGTGTACGGGGCTTTAGACCTGTTTAGAATGTTAGTTTTCATATGACTGTTACCAAAACATTTTTGGATTTTGTTAAGCAACACTCAAGACTGTTGGAATGATTACCCATCTTGTGGATAGGAAAATCGTTCAGGGCTCATTCACATTATGTGCACAGACTTGTGTTTTTCTGCATTAGAATAATGCAGGTTTTTGTAAAGGTCACAGAAAATTGTTGTTGTCATATGTGGTTTAGAGCTGTGTAGTAATATGCAGCAGGTCTACATTTTTCTGTAAAGCATGCAATCATTGTAAAACGCATATAAACGCAATGCAAGTCAAAGTAAATAAATCTACACATGTCTAGTGTTTTCACCACAAAATGTAAATTGAAGTGATGACACAAGATACAGGGTAAAAAACGCATGAAAAACATCAGCTGATGTCAAGATGCATAAAAACTGATGTCCATGCATATTTATATACATAGAATCTATGTACTTTTCCCACAAGGATTCATGCATGTACAGTCTAAATGAGCCTCAATCATTATGTGCTTTTGAAAAGGCCGCTTTTGCTAATCAACATTCACACTACACATTAGCCAGTGAATACATTAAAGAAAGGCTTACAAAGTTGCATAGCCATAGCGGTGCAGGTGAGGACACCAGATTCCAGAGTTAAAATAGATGGCTGACAAAGGTGAAAGCTCAGGCATCTGATCTGTGGATGGTTTACCAAGGATTTATAACTAGAAGTACATGCGAGGCTTTTGACTAATGGATGGCTCACAAAGGTGTATAAAACCATAGCAGTACATGTGAGGCCAGGGCACTCGACTAAGAGCACTTGAAGAGCATGGGTACATACACTATATTTTCCAAAAGTATTGGGACGTCTGCCTTTACACGCACATGAACTTTAATGGCACCCCAGTCTTAGTCCGTAGGGTTCAATATTGAGTTGGGCCATCCTTTTTGCAGCTATAACGGCTTCAACACTTCTGGGAAGGCTGTCCACAAGGTTTAGGAGTGTCTATGGGAATGTTTGACCATTCTTCCAGAAGCGCATTTGTGAGGTCAGACACTGATGTTGGACGAGAAGGCCTGGCTCACAGTTTCCACTCTAATTCATCCCAAAGGTGTTCTATCGGGTTGAGGTCAGGACTTTGTGCAGGCCAGTCAAGTTCCTTCACCCCAAACTTGCTCATCCATGTCTTTATGGACCTTGCTTTGTGCACTGGTGCAGAGTCATGTTGGAACAGGAAGGGCCATTCCCAACTGTTCCCACAAAGTTGGGAGCATTAAATTGTCCAAAATGTCTTGGTATGTTGACGCCTTAAGAGTTCAATTCACTGGAACTAAGGGACCAAGCCCAACCCCTGAAAAACAACCAACTCCAAACCATAACCCCCCCAAACTTTACACTTGGCACAATACAGTCAGGCAAATACCATTCTCCTGGCAACCACCAAAACCAGACACATCCATTGGATTGCCAGACAGAGAAGCCTGATTTGTCACTCCACTACTCTAGAGTCCAATGGCAGCATGCTTTATTACACCAGTGGTTCTCAACCCTGTGCTCAAGTACCCCCAACAGGCCATGTTTTCAGGTTTTCCTTTATCTTGCACAGGTGCTTTAAATCAGAGTCAATGGCTTGGTATTTTGGACAGCTATTTTATCTAAGAGGAATTCCCAAAACATGGCTTGTTGGGGGTACTTGAGGACAGGGTTGAGAACCACTGTTTTACACCACTGCATCTGACACTTGGCATTGCACTTGGTGATGTAAGGCTTGGATGTAGTAGGAAATTCCTGCCTCTGCTCCCAGCTCTGATCTGCTGACATTGGCTGTCCCAAGATTGGCTGCTCCACACCTCAGCATGATTGGGCATGCTGAAGTAATGTGGTATCTTTCCCGAGTTTTGACTGGATGTTACTCATCATGGGGCATGATCAGTGTGACTGAAAAGTAGGAGAGTGTAGAGGTGGGTGGGGGAAGTCTTGTGACTTCATGACTCCGCCCACGAGCTCCGGCAAAGAGAACCACCCACTGATTCCAGATTTTTGTGGGGCTCCTGCTGCAGGGGGTGACATTTGTAAGGAATGGATACATGCAGGAGGCTTGCATGTATATATACATTAATACTGTGCCATTGGTTTATACTGGGTGAGTGGTGGGTTTACATCCACTTTAAAGGGTAAGTTCACCTTCACAGAAAAATCTGTAAGGTGAACTTACACAGGACGCCCTCCCCACCCACCCACCCCCCCCCCAAGTCCCGCTGACCTGGAGTGCAGCGATCACCCGCTAGGAGACATCGGGTCGCCGCCTCATCGGTCCAGGACTTAGAAATCCCCCGCAGCTTAATTTCCAAAACGTACCTCGTCAAGAGGTACATTTAGGAGCATTCTAATTGGTCGGTGCCGACCAATCAGAACCCGCGTAGCTCGTCCTGTCACCACGGGTGAAGAGCAGAGAAAGCCGCGGGGATTCCAATTCCCTGGACTGGTACAGTGGCGATACGAGCTGTCGGTGCAGGGGATCACCGAACTCCAGGTTAGCGGGACCCGGGGGGCATGGGGAAGAGGGTCCAGTCTAAGTTCACCTTACAGATTTTCTGTAAAGGTGAACTTACACTTTAAGATTTATTAGCTCAGTTCTGGCAATGTGCATGTCAATTAGTACCTGATCTATTGGTAGGATTCTGGGATACAGACTCTTTACACTTCTTTGTTGGTTTCTATGCCTGAGATAATGACTGACATCTCCAGAAAGTGTTATGTTGTTAATAAGTATGGACTCAGCACCATACTACGGAGAAGAGGCATATTGGTACGTTTTATTGTATGTAATTGTAGATAATAATTCATGGAGAATGTGAAATGTACCACTGTATAAAATGAAGTGTAATCCTCCAACCTGTACTAGAAAATTATAGTATATAATGTTAATGATATCTATGGCTAATGTCCACATATTTCTTTGTTGTTTATTTGTGTGATGTTCACCCACCATAATCAATGTTCTCTTCTTGTTGCAGACTGTATTTTTAATATGGAACAGCTTGAACGACCCCTTGTTTGGGTGGTTAAGTGACCGCATCTTTCTGAGCACAAAACAGTAAGTATGACAGCTTTGTAAAGAAAGTGCTAGTGCAAGTTAGGTTTTCATAATATTACATTTGTTAAAAAATACGTAAACACCTTGAGAAAGGTGGTCTGCGCCCCGCCAAAGTGTCGCTGTGATCAAACTATCTTTGATGGCAACTTACTTACACATACAGTGCCTTGCAAAAGTATTCACCCCCCTTGGCATTTTTCGTGTTTTGTTGCCTCACAACCTGGAATTAACATGGATTTGCATCATTTAATTTACAGAACATGCCCACAACTTTGAAGTTGTTGTTTTTTTTTTTTTTTATTGTGAAGCAAACAACAAATAAAAATAACAGAAAAAGTCAATGTGCATAACTATTCACCCCCCTAAAGTCAATACTTTGTAGAGCCACCTTTTGAGGCTATCACAGCTCCAAGTCGCTTTGGATAAGTCTCTATGAGCTTGCCACATCTTACCACTGGGATTTTTGCCCATTCCTCCTTGCAAAACTGCTCCAGCTCCTTCAAGTTGGATGGTTTGCGCTTGTGAACAGCAATCTTTAAGTCTGACCACAGATTTTGTATTGGATTGAGGTCTGGGCTTTGACTAGGCCATTCCAACACATTTACATGTTTCCCCTTAAACCACTCAAATATTGCTTTAGCAGTGTGTTTGGGGTCATTGTCCTGCTGGAAGGTGAACCTCCGTCCTAGCCTCAAATCACATACAGAGTGGTACAGGTTTTGCTCAAGAATATCCCTGTATTTAGCACCATCCATCTTTCCCTCAAATCTGACCAGTTTCCCAGTCCCGACTGCTGAAAAACATCCCCACAGCATGATGCTGCCACCACCATGTTTCACTGTGGGGATGGTGTTCTTTGGGTGATGTGATGTGTTTGGGTTTGTGCCAGACATAGCATTTTCTTTGATGGCCAAAAGGTTACATTTTAGTCTCTTTAGACCAGAGCACCTTCCTCCATACATTTTGGGAGTCTCCCACATGCCTTTTCGCAAACTCAAAAGGTGCCATTTAGTTTTTTGCTGAAAGTAATGGCTTTCTTCTGGCCACTCTGCCATAAAGCCCAACTCTGTGGAGCGTACGGCTTATTGTCGTCCTATGTACAGATACTCCAGTCTCTGCTGTGGAACTCTACAGCTCCTCCATGGTTACCTTAGGTCTCTGTACTGTCTCTCTGATTAATGCCCTCCTTGCCCGGTCCGTGAGTTTTGGTGTGCGGCCGTCTCTTGGCAGGTTTGCTGTTGTGCCATGTTCTTTCCATTTGGTTATGATAGATTTGATGGTGCTCCTAGGGATCATCAAAGATTTGGATATTTTTTTTATAACCTAACCCTGACTTGTACTTCTCAACAACATTGTCCCTTACTTGTTTGGAGAGTTCGGTGGTCTTCATGGCAGTGTTTGGTTGGTGGTGCCTCTTGCTTAGGTGTTGCAGCCTCTGGGGCCTTTCAAAAGGTGTGTATTTGTAATGACAGATCATGTGACACTTAGATTGCACACAGGTGGACATCATTTCACTAATTATGTGACTTCTGAAGGTAATTGGTTGCACCAGAGCTTTTTATGGGCTTCATAACAAACCATATGATCGGAATCCACCCAGGAGCCTGGACCAGCACCTGGTTCAGCCCCTCAGTGAGCTTCTGAAAGACTGAGCCAGCCCTTCACAGCCCAGCGCTCTAGTGAGTGCTAAAATGACAGAGCAGAGAGCTGGTAACTTGACAGTCCCGGGTCAGAGAAGAGGGGAGAACTGAGCAATTAGTGGTGTTTGATCGCTCAGTTCTCAGCCTTAGGTGACAGATGTAGCATCGTATTGATGCTGCATCCACCTAGGTAGGTGAGTATGATTTAAAAAAAAAAAAAAAGTATCTTTTACATTTGGTTCAATAACTGTTTAAGTTCCTCATCTTTAAAAAGCATTTGGTATATATGGAATCCCTGTCACTGGTCTCCTTCTCTGCTAGATACGAGTGTGTAAATCTGAATTGGGATGGACACAGATGTATAGTTTGCCTTAATGTCAAATTATCAAAATGTTATCAAAATGTTGGGATGGGGGTTAATGAAATGTTGGGATGGGGGTTAAAGATTGGTAAGTAAAGAGTTTTAAATTAATTGAAATTTTTGCCTTTGCTATAGAAAATTCTCTCTAGAGTCTCTTCAGTAATAACCACATAGCAGGGGGTTTTCTTTAAAAGACAGACATGGTAACCGAGTTTTCTTGTTACAGGTCCAATGTTGAAATCTCAACTCCTGAGGTGGTGCTGAAGAGGCTCAAGGCTTTGGGAAGAAATGGACCATTGTTTGCACTCTCATTCCTGGCTTTCTGGGTGTCTTGGGCTCACCCTGGTTTACAGTTCCTCATCTGTCTTTGCCTGTATGACAGCTTCCTCACTATGGTCGATCTCAACCACAATGCCTTGCTGGCAGACCTAGCTGTCTCAGCTGTGGAGAGGACTAGACTGAATTTCCATTGTTCTCTGTTTAGTGCTATTGGTTCTCTATCAGTTTTTGCATCTTACACTGTGTGGAATAAGGAAGACTTCTTCTCGTTTCGGATATTTTGTGTGATCTTGGCAGCTATTTCTGCTCTTGGATTTACAGTGTCAACATGGCTGCTTAGACAGCGCTTCCAGACAGGAGGCAGTACTATCAGTGACCAGGATATACTGAAAGAGTAAGTGACATCTTGTAGTCAAAGGGTTGTACAAACTACAAAAAAAGATTGAAAAGCCATATGGCCAAAAGTATGTGAACACCCCTCCAAATTTTTTGGTTCAGGTGTTTTCAGTGAAAGGTACCGTTAACGCTGAAAAAATCAATACCTATTAAACACCAGTGCTTGATGACTAAAAATATATATATATATATGTAAACTTTACCTGCTGTGTATCACAATAACTGGGTGTAAATCAAAATTCATTCTAAATCGCAGCGCTCTAGCCAAAAAATAAATAAAATGATAGCAATTTCTCCATGCAGTGGGACAGTGGCAGTAGTGTAAAAGTGTAAAAGTCCATTCACTGGTAACGATATTCAGTAAGTGTCTCTTGCAATTTTCCTCTTGCTTGTGCAATGACTAATTAATGTTCAAAAGTGCTCCATGCATATTGTGCAAACCAAATTCTTAAACCATAAACTGCTCCCGTGCTCAACTTCACCTCAATGGGCCACCACCACATATGAAGACTCACTAGACGGAATTGACCCCCTGTTAGAGTGGGTCAATCAATGCTTTCTCCCAAGAGGTTCATCATCCAAGGTAGCAGCATTTCTTCCTCACAACTCCATCCGGGTTATCATAAAATCAGGGGGGGGGGATGGGGGGAAGGCTCCAATAGTGTAAAAAATACTTTTTATTTAAGTGACTAGTATATACAAGCATAAAATCCATATGCTATTATGCATTCTGCTTTGCACCCAGGTTGTGTAGCGTTTTTATCACACAAAAGCCCAACTCCACTATAGCAAGAGCCTTGTTTGTTCTCCCGATCACTCGGGTTGCTCATCGCGTCCGGGTGTCTCCAGCAGATCAGCATTCCTTCCTGTAACCCCGCCTCGATGTACAATTCGTCGTGCTGACAGAGATGTCTTAGACAATTTTGTAAATCTACCCGTGCGACAACACTTTGGGGAAAGGCTCTTTTGTGATCCAGCATGACTGGGCACAAAGCCAGCTCCATAAAAACATCAAGGAACTTGGGTGGCCTGACCTCAACCTTACTAAAACATTTGGGGTAAATTGAAATGCTGACTGCGAGCTTGGTCTTCTTCTTTCTAAACCTCAGTACCTGACGTTTACTGATGCTGTTTTCCCTGAATAGGCATACAGACAAATCCAAAAATATGTGGAAAGCCCCACAGAAGAATAGAGACTGTTATAGCCTCAAAACAGGCTCAACTTCATGCTTTTGAAATGGCATGTCTGGCAAGCTCACATAAGTGTGACAGTCGGGTGTTCACAAACTGTTGGACATATATCATATGTAAATTTGAGCTGGATGCTCCTGGACTTGGAGGAATGATGGGACTCTTTAAATGTACACCCAAACGGAAAAAAAACCCCATTAAAGGAGATGTCCAGCCTGAGCTTTTTAGGCTGGGCTTCTTCTCTGGGTCACAGAAGTGCAATTCGTTTTGCACTCCTGTGACCCGTTTTCAGCAGGGAGAGGTCTGAAGCTCTTTGCTGACGTCGCTGCCATCAGTCGGGGCAGCTCGTCATCACGACTTCCAAGTTGGGATCTGCTTGATTGATGGCAGTCTCAGCGAGCCACTGAGACGGGCGCTCCCCGCCCCTCCACAGGTCAGCGCTCCAATGAGCGCTGAGAAGTAGAGCATAAGCGATGCTGACTGACAGTTAGCATCGCTCTGCTCGGGGAGGAGTGAGAACCAAGCCATTGTCAGGGTTCGGTGGCTCGGTTCTCAATGCAGAGACGCCGGGGGACAGATGCAGCATCGGTCTGATGCTGCATCCACCGAGGTAAGTATGATTAGGAAAAAAAACAAAAAACATACTTCTCTTTTAATAACTGATGAAACACTCAGCCAATAGCACACACTAGTTGCTGATGGAGTTTTGCTGTATTATGCCTAAATGTGAAGCAATGTAACCTTGTTTCTTATCTTCCACACTTGAATGAAGTGTAGATAGACTACAGCTCTATTGGCTGAAGAGAAAAAGCAACAATGCTTGAGTGGCACCACATACAGACATCCAGTCACTGGAGCTTTTTACTGACATTCCAAAGACATATCTCCATTTCCGTTGGGCCTTTTCTATGGCTTTCTGAGGTCTGATTTATCTGCTCCATATTTAGATGTCATAAGAGAATTAAATGGTTTTCTGAAAAGATAAGGATATCGGCACACACCTGAAGGCCATAGGTAAACTTAAAATTAAGTTTTAGGCTGGGTTCACACTGGTGCGACAAACTCTCCGACATTTGGAGCTCATGTCGCATAACGTGTGAAAATCAATGTTTCCCTATGGGAGCCGTCTTAACTGGTCCGACTTTGAGAATGCTCCCTGTACTACTTTGGTCCGACTTTGATCCTACTTCAGCCCATTGACTATCATTGAAGTCGGATCAAAGTCGGAACGCCGTCTTGCATGATCCGACTTTGGCATGCGACTTGTGCTCTGCTGATCTTGAGGGGGAACTCCACGCCAAATTTTAAATAAAAAACCGGCATGGTTCCCCCCTCCAAGAGCATACCAGGCCCTTGGGTCTGGTATGGATTTTAAGGGGAACCCCCTAAATCCCCCCAAAATCCATACCAGACCCTCATCCGAGCATGCAGCCTGGCCGGTCAGGAAAGGGGGTGGGGACGAGCGTGCCCCCCCCACCTGAACCATAGCAGGCCGCATGCCCTCAACATGGGGGGGTGGGGGCAGGGGGGCGCACTGCGGCCCCCCCACCCCAAAGCACCTTGTCCTCACATTGATGAGTACAAGGGTCTCTTCCCGACAACCCTGGCCGTTGGTTGTCGGGGTCTGCGGGCGGGGGGGCTTATCGGAATCCTGGAGCCCCCTTTAATACATTGTATTCTCTTGAAGAGGGGACCCATGCCGGTTTTTTATTTAAAATTTGGCGTAGAGTTCCCCCTCAAGATTCATACCAAACAGTGCCTGGTATTGGCCGGGATCCAAGTCGGATCCCCGTTCATTGAAAGTCGGACGTATGTCGGCTTCAAGTCGCAGGGCAAAGTCAGATCCAAAGTAGGACGAGTGTCGTGTCGCACTAGTGTGAACCCAGCCTTAAATAAATGTTTTACCTTGGATTCCCATAGCAATGACCTTTTGTTCCTAAAATATGTTTATTATCTGCCTAGGTGACATACTTATCCTTTCTTCTCAGCTTCACTATATGTAATCCTTTCTCAAGTGTCACCTTAGAGAGTTCTTTAGCAGTTTAAGTAGGGAGTGGTGTATCATTCTGCGCAATGTGAAGGTTTCTTAACCTGTCAACCTTGCAGAATATTAAAGTCACACCAATTTCTCCTTAAAAATATATTATTTAAAAAAAAGAAAAAAAGTACCTTCTATTGCTCTCAGCCTCCTTCCAGTCTCCACCTTTTTTTTTTTTCTGCTGTGTAGACTTGCTTTAATAGGGTGGCTATGCTCATTTTCCATGGTTTTACAATAAAGGCCAACGATATATTCATATTCATTTAAATTGATTAAATTAATTAAAAAGTCGAATATAATACAATTATATAAAAAAAAATATATATTTTTTTAAAACTGTCATTTTCGGTTTCGGGTTTCAGCCAAGTGCATCCTGCATTTTCGGTTTCGGCACCAAAATTTCCATTCTGTGCACCTGTAACAATAAGCATTGTGCAGATGAGGAAATCATTGATGTTTTCTCAGAAAGGACATAGACGGTACATTGAAGAGGTGTTGCCTCATGCAAGGGTTAACAAATAGGGGTAGGGATAGGTACCATCATCCTATAGAAATATAGTGAGGAAGGAGGGATGGATTGTCAAGGGCTACTCCAAAGCTATGCCCTATGACGCCAATGGTGTTTGAGGACTATCTTGGTACACATAAGATGTTCAAGACTTCTTAAAAATTATATAAACCTTTATAAACCTTTATTGAGAAAATTACATAAAATACATTATCAACAACAAAACAATAGTAGAGTTGTTGTAGATTCCATGCATTTGCAGAAATAGAGAGCCCCATTGGTGTGTGGGGGCACGAAAATGCAGGTTCAGACGTGGTCCTCAACATGTTTCGCAACAAATATCGCTTCTTCAGGAGGAGTCAACCGTAAGCATCTATAAAGAGATACAATGCTCATAGTTATAGTGTCAAAGAATACTAGTAAAAACCGTATGGTAGCGATGCTACCCATATAACAATAGTGAGGAGTATTGGTAAACCAGCGCAACTCACCAAACGAAGGCCCTATTAGGACCACGTCTGAACCCGCATCTTTGTGCCGAAGCTGCGATTTGGCCGGAGCCGCGATTACGTCACTCCCACGCATGTGCGCGGAAGCCGACAGTAACGGCACAGTCTAACTGAACAAACAAGGATTGCCGCTCCAAACAGGCTTACCCAGAATAAAATTCACCTTTCCAGGAACCGAGGGTGTTGGCAATGCACTAGGCAATTGAGAAAATAATGATGATCTGGACAGCCGCACTCCAATCCAACGTGGCTTTATTCTGTGCAGTTAGACTGTGCAATGTGGCTTTATTCACAAAGTAAAATGAAAACAGGCACTACATGTCACAACAACATAGCTATGAGTAAGCACTTCTAAGTAGGGCCAAAACAACTAATCGATTAATCGACAACTAATCGATTATGAAATTAATCGATTACTATTTCCATAATCGATTATTCCGCCAGTAACATAATGGGGTTAAAAAAAACTAAAATGAGCCCTTTACAGTGCAAAAAGAGCAAATCGCTACTGTAAATATTACTTTCACTGTCCCACAGTAAAAAATTAACCCCTTACAGCGATTATTTGCTCTTTTTGTACTAATTTTTTTTTTTTTTTTTAACCCCATTATGTTACTAAACATCTCAGGCCTGGGTCACACCTCTGTGTTTTTTTGGTGCTTTTTGCAGAAACACACTACAGGTCATTTACATGGTTTCCTATGGGACATCCATGATTTTTTTCAGCTGCTGCATATTTGGAAAGGGCACAAACTTTTTTTAATGCAAAAAGGTGCTATTTTGTTTTTTTGGCTCAATATACTTCAATGGAGAAGCTGCAGAAAAGCATGTAATAATGTGTTTTTGCAGCAATTTGTGTTTTTTAGTCTGCCCAACAACAAATTGGCCAAAAAAAAATGAAAAAATGCAAATCGCAGCAAAATTACCTTTTTTTTTTTTTTTTTTTACGGTTATTAATCGAAACAATAATCGGCCAACTAATCGATTATGAAAATAATCGTTAGTTGCAGCCCTACTTCTAAGTGTGAAACGCGTTGGCTATCCCCATTTTTCTGTTGTTGTGACATGTAGTGCCTGTTTTCATTTTACTTTGTGAATAAAGCCACATTGCACAGTCTAACTGAAGCATTGGCACGACGTGCCATTGCTTCAGTGCGCATGTGCCACTTTGGCAGGTGCAGGTTTAGGAGATATGCAGGGTAGCTACAGGTAAGCCTTAATATAGGCTTACCTATAGCAAAAAGTGTGTTGTAAGGGTTTACAACCACTTTAAAGTGAACCTGCGCCCAGATAATGCACTTTAAATGTATTTACATATTCTGAACAAGCAGTAAAAGCTCTTTAAAGCAAGCCCTCATTCATATCTGTAAGCATTGTGGAGAAAATCTATTTCACAGTGGTGTATGTGCTGATGGGGAGGGGGAGGGGGCACCAAAGCAAACATTTCTGTTAGCTGGCTGGGTTAAGTACAGGTTGTTTTTATAGGCCAAAAAAATTAATAACGCATATATCTTTGCAGTAAAAAAAAGTGCGTTTTTTTTTTCTTTCTTTTTTTTTTTGGAGGAGCCTGCAGAGCATTACACCTGCGAATAGTGGATTACGAGTGCAATGTTGGGCTCCTGCAGACAAGCCTTATAGCTTTCTGCCTGTACCTCCTTTCGGATTGTCAGTTTGAAAGCTGCAGGGCTTGTGAATGAACTACAAGGATGCTCATAATTGCTCTCACAGTTCATTTAGAAAAAGCAGTCTGCCGCAGTGGAAGATGGGACTTGTAGTTTTCTCATTCACAGATTTCCAAGAATGAATGACACGGCTGTACAGGTGGAGCCCCTCACAGCCCTGTCGTTTTCAAAATGTGACAGCAGTGCAGAGAGATTAACATGTAGGGGGGTTCTAGCGGCAGGAGACAGGTGTATAGGAGCATTTAACATGTTACACTCTAATTATGGGTGTAACATGTAACATGCTCCTAATAGTAAACTTCTACTTTAAAGGTAAGAGTCAGGGACATGTGGGGAGACACTCTAACTTGCTTCCAGTGCTCACTCATCTCACACCAAGAAGTACCAAGTTTTCAGTACTTAAAGCGGAGGTCCGCCAATTTTTTTTCTTTTAAATGTCAGCAGCTACAAATACTGCAGCTGCTAATTTTTAAAATAAGGACACTTACCTGTCCAGGGCGCCCGCGATGTGCTACCGCCGCCATCTTCGGTAAGGGAATCAGGAAGTGAAGCCTTGCGGCTTCGCTTCCTGGTTCCCTACTGCGCATGCACGACTCGCACTGCTCTATCCCACTGGTCCCTGCTGTCTTTTGGGACCTGCGTGTCTCCCAGACGACAGTGGGGGGGGTGAAGGAAGTGGCGTAGATACCCACGGGTGGCTCGGGTATCTATGGCCGGAAGTGGGAGCAAATACCTGTATTACATAGGTATCTTTTCCCCCTCCCCCGGAAAGGTGCCAAATGTGACACCGGAGGGGGGGAGGGTTCCGAAAAGCGGAAGTTCCATTTTTGGGTGGAACACCGCTTTAATTTTAATAGCAACACCATTTACAACAAAGCCTCATTAAATAATGTTACTTGCCATGGGAGAAATGTAGCAATTTTTGTGTCGCACATCCTGTAGGAGTGCCACCTTTATAGGTTGGCGTTGAATGCTTTATTGTTCATGAACTGTGATGTATCATTTTTTTTCTCTTTATCTTCAGACTCTATGTGGAGGAATCCTCGGTTTCGCCTGAGAAAAATATAACCCTTCTAGAATACCTCAGACAGCTGTCCAGACAACGCAACTTTCTTTGGTTTGTCTGTATGAATCTGGTGCAGGTCAGAGCACTTTGTTCAATCATTGAATTGTTAGCGGCCTATGGGGGAGGGCTGATTACAATATAGTACTTCTATCAGAAAGTTTATTGATCTGGTACATTTTTGGTTGATTGTTTTTATAGAACTCATCACAGAGGTTCATGTGGGCCTGTGACTCATAAATACTTAAAAGATACAAACATAGTTTTGCATTGGGATAGTGAGTGGGGGAAACATACAGTAGGTGGGAGTTTCACAAATAGAATATTTCCAAAATGATGTAACATTTTCCCAGCAGATTATATTAGTGTATGAGTGCTATGGTCCACACACATGCACTATTATGGATGGATGCTATGGTCCACACACATGCACTATTATGGATGGATGCTGTTTTTTTACTTATGGACATCTGAATACAGCTGGCATTGAGACATGACCTAACCTTACAATGTTGGCAGACACAGTTTCTGCCAAAATAAAGAATGCCTGGTTTACATGAGTATTTTAGTTTAGTCTATGATGGAAGGAGGGGAGAGGGTTATGTAGACAGTCCCGGCGCAGGCTAATCCCAGGGGGATTAATAGCAGTTGGGCACAGCTCTCTAATCTGTCTTTATTATAGATGTCTGAGGGCGCCTCATACTCCTATAGAGCTGTATTAGGAGGCTTTTAGATTGGATACCTAGTGACTCTATATAGGCACTTGTTGCTGAGTTTTTTTTCTTCTTTTTACAGGTTTTTCACTGTCATTTCAACAGTAATTTCTTCCCCCTCTTCCTGGAGCATTTGTTGTCTGACAAAATCTCTGTTTCTACTGGATCTTTTTTGCTAGGTAATTTTCATCTCTTATTATACATTGTGTGTGTGTGTGTATATATATATATATATATATATATATATAAGGATAGGACTCTGTGCAGGCCAGTCAAGTTCCTCCACCCCGGCCCCAAGACTTACGACATTGCTAGCATACTGTTTACAACAAAAGAGGTTACCAGACTCGATGTTAGATGCATATATGATCTTATTGCTTAAACCTGGTAAGGACCCTTTAGAATGCTCTTCATACCGACCCATTGCTCTGTTAAATATGGACCTAAAATTTTTAACTAAGGTCCTGGCAAGGCGGTTGGCAGCGGTAATCTCCTCTCTGGTAGATGTGGACCAGACGGGATTCATGCCGGGCAAATCGACAGATACCAACTTGAGGAGACTGTTCACCCACTTACAACTTCCCAACTTAGATTCATCCTGTAGAATCATTGTCTCAATAGATATCGAGAAGGCCTTTGATTCGGTTGACTGGTACTTCATGCATGCAGTCCTAGAACGTATGGGGTTTGGCCCATGCTTTCGTCAGTGGATATCTCTTTTGTATAGTACGCCGCGGACGGCCATCCGCACGAGTACACACACATCCGAATATTTTACAGTAGGTAGGGGTACTCGTCAAGGGTGCCCTTTATCGCTATTTTTGTTTGCACTCATGATGGAGCTGTTAGCGGTGGAATTGTGAGCGTCAACTAGGGTCAAAGCAATCCGGGTAGGCAATATAGATGAGGGCTTGGCGTTATATGCCGATGACCTTTTATTATTTTTACAGGACCCCGCGGACTCACTGGTGGCGGCCCTAGACTTAATGGACACCTTTGCTGGCTACTCGGGTCTAAAGGTCAACTGGGCCAAGTCCTCCATTTTACCTTTGGATGATGGAGCCAGAGCTAGAGCGAATCCAAACTTACCGTTGAAATGGGTTAATCAGATTACGTATCTTGGTACAAAAGTAACGGCGAAGGTGTCGGATTACATGTCCTTGAATTTAGATCCACTCATAACTTTCTTTAAACAAAAGACGCAGGTGTGGCAGAGACTCCCGCTGTCTCTGATAGCTAGGATTAATCTAATAAAAATGAAAATTCTCCCGGTTATCTTATATTTCTTGAGAAACGCTCCGGTGTGGATACCGAAGTCTTTTTTCAAGAAACTGGATGGGATCACCAGCTCATTTCTGTGGGCCCCTAAAATGCCCAGAATAGGTCTGAAAGTGCTACAAGAACCATGGGGACAGGGAGGGTTGGCTCTGCCGGACTGGCGCAAGTATTATTTAGCAGGCCAATTGGTTTTTGTGAATAAATGGTTGATGAGGGAGACTCGGGAACTATTCTTGAGGCAGCCCACCTAGGTTCCTACGAATCCCTTCGTTTAGCCATACACAGAGGTCTGAGATGTGAGCTCCCCCTCACAGATTCTATGAAAGCCACTATAAAAGCATGGGAGGAGGCACTGAAATTGGCGTGCCCCAGTTTTCAGGGAATTTCCCCAACGTCCCCACTATGGATGAACCCAAAGTTGAAACATTTCTATGCCCTGGAGGATTCAATTGGGTGGGCGAGCAAGGGAGTCAGACTAATAAAAGACCTTACACAAGACGGTGAACTCTTGACATTTAATGACCTCAAGGCTAGACATGACCTCCATAACTCCCAGTACTTCAGATACCTGCCGTTAAGACACGCCTTTCAGACGCAATTTAGGGAGGTGAGGGTCGAATCCTTCCCCTCCAGGTTAGAAGACACACTCATGACAGAGGATCTAGCAAAGACGTTCTCAGTAACATATAAAGAATTGTTCAAAACTAGTCCCAAGGCTCTAATTAAATATAGGGAACAATGGGCAGCGGAGGTGTCGGGCATACAGGGGGAGGACTGGGACGATATGTGGGTACAACCATTTCAGAACCTAGTGGCAGCAAGGGATAGGCTTATCCATTTAAAATTCTTGCATAGAATATATTATACCCCCGCCAGATTGGCCACAATATACCCATCCATTTCCTCAGAGTGCTGGCGGTGCTCTGCCACTCCAGCGGACGCACATCATGTGTTCTGGAGCTGCCCCTTGATCCGCCAATTCTGGTCTGGGGTCACCTCCTTTATAGCGGAGGTACTGCAGGTTCTGGTACCATTAACTATCGAGGTGTGTCTTCTGGGATTGGTGGACGAGGTAGTCCCATCAAGGGCACTCAGAACCTTACTTCCAATACTACTGTTCTATGGGAAGAAGGCCATTCTACTAAAATGGAAAAAAATGGGGGCCCCTGAAATAACCTTTTGGAAAGGATTGGTGAACGCAATGCTCCCGCACTACAAAGCCACTTATAGAGCTAGAGGGTGCAGTAAAAAATTTGAAAAAGTATGGAGAGCATGGTATGAGTCTGATCAAACAGTGTGATGGGTTAAGCTTAAGCTAAAAGGATGGGAGGGTCCGGTGTGTAGCCACCATGTATTATACCCTGGAGGATGAGTAAAGGACAATTATTTTGGGGGATTGGAGAGGTGGTATGGTATGCATTACACAAATAATATACTTTTCGTTGGAGGGAAGGGAACTGAGTACGGGGAGGGGGAGGGAGGCGGGGGGGAGGTTATATTTGTTGTAGCTGTCGGTTGGATGGCATTTGTTAATATTGTTAGACTTATCGGCCATGTTGGCTGACTGTTTAGTTTGGTGTTGTACCAAGCTGTGTATGTATTGTATGTCAAAAAAAATTTCAATAAAAATAATTTTCAAAAAAAAAAAAAAGTTCCTCCACCCCAAACTTGCTCATCCATGTCTTTATGGACCTTGTTTCAAATCATTTGGTGGTGGGGCGAGTAAGATGTAGGGTTGTTTTTCAGGAGTTGGGTTTGGCCCCTTAGTTCCAGTGAAGGGAACTCTTAAGGTGTCAGCATACCAAGACATTTTGGACAATTTTATGCTCCCAACTTTGGGGATGGCCCTTTCAGTATCAACATGACTGCACACCAGTGCTCAAACAAGGTCCATAAAGACATGGATGAGCGAGTTTGGGGTGGAGGAACTTGACTGGCCTCAACCCAATAGAACACCTTTGGGATGAATTAAAGCGGAGACTGCGGGCCAGGCCTTCTTGTCCAACATCAATGCCTGACCTAACAAATACTCTTCTGGAAGAATGGTCAAACATTCCAATAGACACACTCCTAAACCTTGTGGACAGCCTTCCCAGAAGAGTTGAAGCTGTTATAGCTGCAAAGGTTGGGCCAACTCAATATTGAACCCTACGGACTAAGACTGGGATGCCATTAAAGTTAATCTGCGTGTAAAGGTAAATGGGCAATATTCATACAGTGCTTCACATAGTGGTGTAAAGGAAATTAAGAGTCTTTGCATGAAGTACCTATAGATTAATTATAATTATCGAACATTTGTGTGTGCTGTAAATTGCCCCCAGCATTGCTCCTGTTTCTTCTTGCTGGAGGCCCCCATTTTGTTGAAGCCCAGAGCAGTAATTTCCTTATTGGAAATTTTCCCTTCTCCTTAGTCTCAAAAACTATATGTCACTTTCTTCAATTAAAATGTGTACATTTCCAACCTTGATTGCATATCTTGGCAACAACATAGCATCAACAACAAATACAAACTGGGATCCTAAGAGCCCATTCACACAGGGGCGTCTTTGGATCCGACTCCAAATCGCCCCAGATCGCCCCTAGTCGCCTCAGGTCGCGCTGGCTGAAGAAATCAATGTAAGTGAATGGAGCCGTCCTTATGCACACTACTGCAGTCGCTCCGACTTCAAAAAAGGTCCCTGTACTACTTCAATCCGACTCCTAGGCGACCTGTAACCATTCATTTCAATGGGAGTCGCCTCTCACTGTCTTAACAGGAGCGACTCTCCAGGAAGAAAACATACATTTCTCCTGCAAAACTCTCCCTCCCCCCTCCCTCCCACAGAGCTGATTCTTGTTTGATTGGCCACTGGAATGTCTCCTGTCCTGCAGGCAACTTGGAGTTGCCTTGTAAATAGCTCCAGGTCGTGCTGTGATTCATACTCAGGTCGTGTCTGAGTTGCCTCATAAAATCATGCTGGAAGTAGTGTTGCCCCTGTGTGAATGGGCTCTCAAGCTTATATCTGCATATTGTACCTACTTTGTTTTCTTAAAGTATACTAATCATAGGAGAAATAGAGCTAACTTCTATCTGAAAATGCCAATTCACTGGCTGTGCATGGGGCTTTTATTCTGCTGAATTGCTGACTCAAAAATCAAACAAGAAATCAAAAGAGTAATTTCCCTCACTAAGTAGGTTGCGAGGAGGATTGTCCCCTACTGATTGTGTTCTGCTTAAATATCTGATTGGCTGAACAGTGACCGAATACAATCAGCAATCATTTTCCACCTGGCTCTTTAGATATTTTTTTTTAATCAACTTTTGTCTGGCTGGGTAGTGACGATAGGACGACCAACGGCTCAAATTGGGACTGATTCAGCATGAATTGGCTGAAATTCGAGCTGTGTAAGACCAGTTGTAGTGCTGAGAAATCATTAAAGCCAAAGAATCGGTGACAGTCAGGCAACTAGCATATCAGAAAGAGTGGCTAGCAGTGGAAGCTTACAGTACATCTCTCTGTCATGGTATGTTTCTTTTATTTTTTATTCCCCATGTCCCAATAGGAAAGCAAGAGCTGCCATTGCTGACCTGAAAATTTTAGCTGCTTGGCTGTTAGGCTGATCTTGCAGCTTCAGTACTTTCCAAGTCACTGACCTGTAACCAGTATGCAAACAGAAAAATGAAGAGTCTGCATTCTGGGCATTCGTCCCTAGGTTTCTACTGCCCTAAACGTTTGTACTGCTCGGTGCACCATACAGCCCTGTCCAGCCTCAGCAGCTGTCAGCCTCTCATAATGTTTTACAGGCTGCAGGTAGTTGGGCTGAACAGTGCACCTGTGCCTTCCCCTGGAACTTAAACACAGGAGTCTCATGCACCAGGGCTAAGCGTTCAGAGTGCATGCGGCCTTAGAGAACTCTAGTCATCTGGTCATTATAGTAATTTATCAATAAGATGTCAAGATCCACATAGACATTAGATGTCTGTGGGAAACTGATTTGCATGTGTTTTAGAGGGATAGGTTGATTGTAGCCTTTCATCAGTCATGTTACAACTATCTCAGGTTTATATCTTTGCAAATGTGATTAGTAGGGACATTTTATATATATTTCATTTTCTTTTAGGTATTTCTTACATAGCACCACATCTAAACAATATGTATTTCCTCTCGCTGTGTCAGAAGTATGGTGTCTACAGTGTTGTGCGGTGGCTCTTCATCATCAAGCTGGTCCTCAGCATTTTGATGCTTCTTGCTGGGCCTGACCAGATATACCTACTTTGTATATTCATAGCCAGGTTTGTGTCTTAAACGATTATTATTTTTGTACAAAATGTATTTTAAGTGTCCTGATTAACATGTGTCTGGATCCCTGCACACCTTTAGAAGTCTGTGGCGATCAGGTATTAAGATTGCAATCAAAAAGTTTAAGTGGTTGTAAAGGTTCCCGTTTAAAAAAATAAAAATAACAAACATGTCATACTTACCTCCACTGTGCAGTTTGTTTTGCACAGAGTGGCCCCCGATCCTCCTGTTATGGGGTTCCACGGTGGCTCTCTCAGCTCCTCCCCGCAATAGATAACCCCCTCTGGGAAGCTCTCTCCCGAGGGGGTTACCTTGCGGGCGCGCTCCCGTGTCATACCCTCGACATCCATAGCCGCCAAGTGTATGACTCGGCCCCGGCGCCCAAGTTATTGGATTTGATTAACAGCAGCGGGAGCCAATGGCTGCGCTGCTATCAATCTATCCAATGAAAAGCTGCGGAGAGAGCGATGCGGGATCGCGCCCACGGAAATTTGGGGTTCAGGTAAGTAAAATGGGGGAGGGTTGGACACTGCAAGGTGTTTTTTGACCTTAATGCAAAGGATGCATTAAGGTGAAAAAACACAAAGGTTTACAACCCCTTTTAATTCATTTTTTTTTCTTTCTTTCTTTCACTCCATATGTTGTACAATGCTGGAACTAAAATAGGTTTACTTTTTCCGTTTTCCTGTTACAGCAATCGTGTTTTTACTGAAGGAACCTGTAAGCTGCTGAATCTGGTCATCTCAGACCTGGTGGATGAAGACTTTGTGCTAAATCGCAGGAAACAGGCCGCCTCGGCATTGATGTTTGGCATGGTTGCTTTGGTTACTAAACCTGGCCAAACTATTGCCCCTCTCGCAGGCACATGGTTACTGTGTGTCTATACAGGTATATAGACAGGACATAGAGTATTGTTTTATGAAGAGTAGGTTCTAGTGCAGCCTTTGTCAATTCTCCAGAGAGAATTAATCTCTCTTGAGAAGAAGAGATTAAGGGGGAATATGGTCACCATGTATAAATACATACCGTAAGTGGTCTATATACAGTAGTGAACTTGGTGTTGAGTTTTCTTTCTCGTACATCACGGGACACAGAGCGACATAGTCATTACTAATGGGTTATATAGATACCGTCAGGTGCTGGCACTGGCAACTTCCAAAACCTGAAGTACCTTCCCCTATATAAGCCCCTCCCATCCGGGAGCACCTCAGTTTTTTGCCAGTGTCTAAGGTGTTGGCCAAGAAGAAACATGTGTTTTTCACTGAGCTTGCGTACAGGTTCTTTTGGGCCTCAGTAAGCTATTCCGGATCCGACCAAAAAAGCTTCATAGCTAAACGGTCGGTACCCGGGCCTTGCAGAGAAGAGCAAGGTTTTGCCTGTAATGCTTCTCTTAGGAGAGCTGGACCCTGGGATCCAGAGCTCTGGTCATACCCACGACCAAGATGTTTTCTGTGCAGGGTGCTATACAGGTCCAGGGGAGTGGAATCCTTGGGAACCCGGTCCCTGAAGGTTTGATTACAATGCCTGCCGTGATAGGTGAAGTTTGGGCTTCTGTGGACCAAACGGAGTCCTGCGGCGAGGAAAAGGTAAGTGGGGGCCCTCGGGAACTTGGTTCTATTGAGGGACCCCCAAGCCTATTTTGTCTTTCTGCCTGTTACCTAAGGTATTCCCGCTAATATTCTGTGTATGCCTGTTACTACTGAGAAAATGTAAACATTTTAATAGTAGGCAAGAAAAAAAAAAAAAAAATGTAAGACCGCGGTACCTGTGTTAGACACTAGAGGCCGCTATGGTTCTTTTTTCTTGTAATGTGGATTTTTTTCTTCCAGAATCAAATCCAGGCAGTTGGTATGTTCTCTCCTGGGAAGCTGTCTCCTCTGCCCTGTTGCTGCGCTCATCCATCCCCGGGCCCTGCGGCAAAGGGACCCTGGCTCCCATTTAGCTCCTTGTTGTTTTCAAAAAAGGCGCACGTGCCCGCGCGCGTGCGCGTGCACGCGCCTCTATTCATAGAGGCGATCTGGAAAAAGGGGCGGAGCGGGTGGATGACGCTCAGGTGTGCGCCGCGGCGCTACTGCGCATGTGCGGGCGTCCAGCGTGTTTTAAAGCACATTATAGCTGGCTGTTGAAGTGCACAGACAGAGCTAGCAACAATATAAAGGCACACAGAGGCGGTTGATGCAGGCATCCCCTAGAAAGGCACTTTAGTAGACACCAACTGTGATATAGCAGCAATTGTGCTAGACTATTCTCAGTAAAAGTGGTGTATTACGGCTGGAATACCTCAGCTTTAGGCTTAGGAATATGCCGTCCAGAAGCTCCGGAACTGAATCTTCCAGGAAGCGAAGGGGGTCTCATCAGGCTCTGAGGATCTTGGGCATACTTCTGCTGCACCAGTCTCCCCTGAAGTTCAGAGGTAAGTGACCGTAGAGACCCCGCAGGGGTACTTGGTACTGTGGCTGTCCTCAGTTCACCTGCTCCTGTGTATGTAACAGAGGAGGTTTTTTCCTCAGCTCTGGGAGGATTAGAGAGAGATTGTCAACATTGATCGCTGCCTCCCTGTCAGGGAAAGCACGCCGATCTCCATCTCCTCCTTCAAAGTGCCTGTTAGCAGAGCAACAGTCCCATACAGGGATCGACCTGCCTGAAGGGGATCAGGATAAGGTTGATTCTGTTATAGAGGAGTCAACAGTGGGGGAACCTTTTCTCAGCATCTCAAGCTGAAAGATTATGGGTTCAGTCTCTGACTAACATGGTCCGATCAGCATTTAAAAATGCACCTTGCGGAACCATCAACCACTACTGTATCCTCGTTGGGGTCGCTAGAAGCCCCCAGACTGTCTGTTCTTTTCCACTTCACCCTTTACTGAAAGGGCTTATTTACCAGGATTGGGAACGTCCTGAGAAAATATTTATTCCCCCAAGAGATTTCCGGTGGTCTATCCCATGGAGGATAAGTTCATCAAAAAAAAAAAAAAAAATGGAAGGTCCCTACAGTGGACGCAGCCATCTCTTGTATGTATAAATCACTGACATGTCCAGTGGATAATGTCCAAATGTTCAAGAACCTAATAGATAAAAGATTGGAGTCCTTATGAAAGTCTGCTTCTTTCTACAGCAAGCTTGGTGACACAACCAGCAGTAGCAGCTATTGGGGTCTGCTAAGCAGTGAAGGATCAGTTGAAACAGGTCTTGAGGGACTTGACAGATCAGCAGGCTTTGCCCTAGCTGATCTACCTAGAGCCTTAGGCTTTGCGGTTGACGCCATAAAGGATTCAGTCCATCAGGCCTCCCGCCTTACGCTGTCTATAGTACATATGCGTAGGCTTCTATGGCTCAAAAACTGGTCTGCTGAAGCTCCCTGTAAAGAATGGCTGGTTAGCGTCCCATTTCATGGTGAACGCTTATCCAGGGAAAACCTGGACAAATATATCCAGAAAATTTCCAGCGGTAAAAATACGCTCTTGCCGGTTAAAAACAGAGTTAGAGGTCCCTCTTTAAGAGGCCTGCTTCTCCAGTCCCTGAGGCATCGGCTGTGTAACAGTTCCGACGGCCTCCTCGGTCAATTCCCGGGGGTAAAAAACAGGGACAATAGCAGGGTAATGAGAAACCCTGGGTCAGGGGAGGTACAAAACCTCCCCCAAAGTTAAATTCGTTGAAGGGTTGCCCCCACTCAGTCGGGTGGGGGGAGGACTCCAGTTGTTCGCAAGAGACCTGGCGGGACACGATCAAGACAGATAGGTGCTCTCCGCAGTATGTTTGGGATACAGTTTGGAGTTAAAAGACTCTCCTCCTTCCCATTTTTGAGGTCAAACGTGCCAGGGGATCCCCGGAAGAGAGAGTCCCTCCTGTTGGCACTAGAACAACTATTGCTCCAAGGAGTAATTATGGAGGTTCCCCTGGAAGAATGAGGGTTCGGGTTTTACTCAAACCTCTTTACAGTCCCGAAGCAAACGCGGACGGGAGGCCCATATTAATTCTAAAAGGGCTATACAAATTCCTGTATATCAGGACTTTCCGATGGAGTCGATCCGATCGGTGGCCACTGCCCTACAAGGGGAGGATTGGTTAGCCGCGATCGACATCAAAGATGCTTATTTGCACATTCCCATCTTTCCAGTCCACCAAAAATTTCTACGCTTTGCAGTAGAAGGGCGCCATTTTCAGTTTAGAGCCTTACCCTTCGGTTTGGCCACAGCACCACGAGTGTTTACAAAAATTCTGGCCCTTTATTGGCCAATCTAAAAACACAAGGTGTAATGATAATGGCATATCTAGATGACTTGTTGCTGATAGACCACTCAGTGAAAAAGCTAGACGTGGTCGTTCACAAGACAATCAAGTATCTGGAATCTCACGGTTGGATTATCAACCGAGACAAGTTAGCCCTAAAAACCAGTCAAAAGTCTGGAATACTTGGGGCTAAGGTTGGATTCAGGCCAGAGAAAAATATTCTTGCCTCGAGGAAAGGTGTTGTCTTTGAAAGATTTGATCCACTTAGTGGGTACAAAAAAGACAGCCGTCCATACGCCTGTGCATGAGGCTGCTGGGAAAAATGGTGGCATCATTCGAAGCAGTACCCTACGGTCAATTCCATTCAAGGAATTTGCAAGGGGCCATACTGTCAGCCTGGAACAAAAAAGTTCAGGCCCTAGACTTACAATGTCCTTGTCCCCTTCCGTTCGCAAGAGCCTCCGTTGGTGGTTGGTTCCCCAGAATCTGGAAGAAGGGAAATCCTTCAGTCCGATTTCTTGGAAGGTGGTCACTACAGATGCCAGCCTTATAGGCTGGGGAGCTGTACTGGAGCAATAGTCTCTCCAGGGCAGATGGTCGGATGCAGAAAAGGCCCTGCCCATCAATCTCTTAGAGATACGAGCAGCCCGGTATGCCCTAGTAGCATGGACATCCAAACTCCAAGGGTCCCCTGTCAGAATTCAATCAGACAATGCCACAGCAGTGGCATATATCAATCATCAGGGGGGCACCAGGAGTCGTGCAGCCCAGAGGGAAGTAAATTACATCCTGAAATGGGCAGAAAGATATGTCCCAGCCATATCTGCGGTATTCATTCCAGGAGTGGAGAATTGGAAGGCAGACTTTCTAAGTCGCCAGCAATTATGCCCAGAGGAAGGGTCCCTTCACCCCGAGGTTTTCTGGACAATATGTCAGCGGTGGGGAACATCGGATGTAGATCTTCTAGCATCCAGATTCAACGCAAAGGTGGACAGGTTTGTCTCTCGGACAAGGGATCCCCTAGCTTGCGGCTCGGATGCCCTAGTGTTCCCTTGGGATCAGTTCAAGCTGATATATGCATTCACACCGCCACAATGGTTTCCTCGATTACTCCGCAGAATCAGGGTAGAAAAGAAACCAGTGATTCTGGTGGCGCCAGCGTGGTTCCGAAGAGCGTGGTACGCGGAGATTGTAAAATGTCAGTGGGGAGTCCTTGGACTCTCCCACGTCGTCCGGACCTGCTTTCGCAAGGACCGATATACCACCCTTCCTTACCAGCCCTAGGTTTGACGGCCTGGCTATTGAAGCCCACATTCTAAAAAAGAGAGGGCTCTCTAATTCTGTGGTATCTACCATGATCAATGCCAGGAAGCCGGTATCCAGGCAGATCTACTATAGAATCTGGAAGGCGTACATCGCCTGGTGTGAGGCCAAGAAATGGCATCCACGTAAATACGTAATAGGTAGGATTCTGGACTTCCTACAATGGGCTGTAGATAGGAAGCTTGCCTTGAGTACTATCAAGGGTCAGATTTCGGCCTTGTCAATATTTTTTCAAAGGCCCTTGGCTTCGCATTCACTAGTCAAAGCCTTTATACAAGGAGTGATGCGTATTAGTCCTCCGGTTAATATTCCCATATGTCCATGGGATCTAAACTTGGTTCTGTAGGTTCTACAGAAACAACCATTTGAACCATTACAGCATATTTCTTTGGTTCTTCTCACCAGGAAATTGATTTTTCTAGTAGCCATTTGTTCGGCTAAAAGAGTGTCGGAATTAGCAGCTATGTCCTGTAAGGAGCCATATCTGGTTATCCATAAGGATAGAGTAGTGTTACGCCCTCATCCAGCCTTTCTTCCTAAGGTGGTATCGAGGTTTCATTTGAACCAAGATGTGATTCTTCCTTCTTTTTTCCCCAAACCTACTTCGGTAGAGGAAAAGTTATTGCATTCTTTGGATGTAGTAAGAGCAGTTAAAGCTTATCTAAAAGCCACTGCTCAGATTCGCAGAACGGATACTTTGTTTATTCTGCCGGAAGGCCCCAGAAAGGGTCAGGCAGCGTCAAAATCTACTTTAGCCAAGTGGATTCGACAGGTCATAATACAAGCCTATGGCTTGAGAAGGAGACCGCCTCCGTTCAAAGTTAGGGCGCACTCCACGAGAGCAGTTGGGACTTCATGGGCAGTGCATCACCAGGCCTCCCTGGCTCAAATCTGTAAGGCCGCAACATGGTCTTCAGTACACACGTTTACTAGGTTCTACCAGGTGGACGTTAGAAGTCAGGAGGATGTCGCCTTTGGGCGCAGTGTGTTGCAGGCCGCAAAAGATCCTCATGTCTGATAGCGCTCAGCTTATATATGGTGTATCCCCCCCCCTCATTTGGCATTGCTTTAGGACATCCCATTAGTAATGACTATGTCGCTCTGTGTCCCGTGATGTACGAGAAAGAAAATAGGATTTTTATAACAGCTTACCTGTAAAATCCTTTTCTTGGAGTACATCACGGGACACAGAGCTCCCGCCCCTCTTTGGGGACACTTATTGCTTTGCTACAAAACTGAGGTGCTCCCGGATGGGAGGGGCTTATATAGGGGAGGGTACTTCCGGTTTTGGAAGTTGCCAGTGCCAGCACCTGACGGTATCTATATAACCCATTAGTAATGACTATGTCGCTCTGTGTCCCGTGATGTACTCCAAGAAAAGGATTTTACAGGTAAGCTGTTATAAAAATCCTATTATTCACTTCCAGGTCCTTACAGAGGACAAGAAGGCACTTTTTACAAAAGAGGTTTAAACTCTACATACGGAAGGGTTAGGAGCTGTGAAAATGTGTTTATAGACACCCTCAAAAACTAGTTCTAGCCAGCTCAGAAGAATGTTTAAAAAAAAAAAAAGCTGGATACATTTTTAAATGTACAAGATATAACTGGATACTAACATTTATAGGTAATAACACCAGGGATAGTTGATTCAGGGAATATCTGATTGTCTCCTGGGGGATCAGGCAGAAAAATATTCTCCTGCTGGAGCAAATAAGATCGAGCTGTATTGGGTTTTATTGCATCAACTGAGTATAGGAAGGAGGTTTTCTATTGGCTTATGTTTTTTTTTTTTTTGGTTGAACTTGACAGACATGTCTTTTTTTCAACCTAATTATGTGACTCGGTTTCAAGTCTCTGGGAGTCCCTGCTATTAAGTGCTATATCTAAGCCCTGTTTCACATTGATGTGATTCGGCATGCCAAATCACATGTCAATTTGGCGGCAATGGCACAGTCCAAATCGGTGCAGCAGCCCGCACAGATGTCTCTGAAATCGCCCCCGAAGTCAGGACTGACATGTGGGAATAAAATCGTGCGAGTTCAGCTGAACTCGCAAGATTTATTCCCACTGTCAGTATGAGCCAGGGCTAAAGAATTATTTTACATTGCCGTTAAGAGTTGAGTTATAAGAATAAAGAATGTGGTGTACTTGGCATGTTTGATACCAAGGGCCATTCTGTAAGACAAAAAAAAATTTCAGCAATAACAATAAAATTAAACAAATTATAATTTCCAGATAAACACAGTGAAAATTGATCATTGATGATCAGTGGGAGAATACCCTCTTACATTAGTGGTCATTGATATGCTTTCCTTACATTGTGGGTCGGTCATTGCATAAAGGCCTCCTTACATTGGTGGTCAGTGGGAGAAGGACCCTTTTAAATTGATGGTCATTGAGGTAGGGACCCATTGCACTGGTGTTGGGTGTGAGTTATACTCCTTACATTGGTGCTCAGCGGATAGAATGTTCCTTCATTGGTGCTCAGCGGATAGAATGTTCCTTCATTGGTGCTCAGTGGATAGAATGCCCCTCCCACTGGCAGTCATTTGGAAATATTTACCCCATACACACATAACAGCTGAACAGATTATTTGTGTCAGTAGTTATTTATCTGAGAGTCAGAGATTGTTCAGGGAACTCATACCAACCTCTAAAGCAGGGGTGGGCAATACATTTTCGTAAGGGGCCACATTAGAAACTAAGACTGTTGTGGAGGGACGAATTTAATTGTGCTTTAATATAATTTTGGACCTGGGAAGGTCCATAGGTAGGTAAACATATAGAAAACAAGCACTTGGCGCTAGGAATAATAGGTACAACTGCTCATGTAATAGGTCTCTTTCAGTTGGGCATTTAGGGGTAGTAAAAATGGGTGGCTGAGCTGCAATTTTACCACCCACTGGCTGCCCACCCAAACTGTAATATAACAGCCAGATGGGCTGTTGACATGCTGTGGCATTTTAAACTTAGGCTGCAGAGTTTGACAAGCTACATAGCTTGTCAAACTTGCCCATTGAGTTCTGTAGGGCTGTGCTGCAACTGCATGATTGTAGCATGGTAGTGCGGCATTATAGGATTAAAGTGGGGAGTGGGACACAACATAACCCCTCCTCACTGCCTGTGAAAAGCACTGTCTCTGGAAGGAGAGAGGCTGAGATTGGTACAGTGGGGATTTCTGCAGATCCTGATCTAGAGTGAAGAACAGGTGTACAGCTCCTGGGGTATGCAGTGTGTGGGTGCTGACGCAGGAAGAACTTGGCTACATAGCAGAGGGGTGGGAGAGTGTCGGGACGTCACTTAGGCAATAAATTCCTACCAGAACCGAGCCACCCCGCTTCTCAGACTCCCTCTTTCCAGTTTTCACAGCGACATCCATCAGCATGCCTCTGAGCTTGTCTGCTTCCTCAATGAGACTAGACTAAACAAACATTTAACACTTGTGGGGGGGGGGGTTCGTTCACCTCCCCGAGTTCAACTTTAGGCTTGCACCCTAAAAACAGGAGCTCCCATATTTGTCCCACCCCTTTAGGCAAGGAATGGCAGAGAGCAGCAATGCTGTAAAGGACATGGTGACCTAAAGCACCCCATCAAATTTGTGTTTACAACTGTCAGCCCCGTGGAAGATCTATATTGATTGCTTGCTCTTTCCAAGTATCTGCTTACAGTATTTGAAAGAAGGCAGCTGAAGATCAATAGATTTTGCCCAGATCTTTTTCATTATAGAAAGACAGGGTTGTTTAAATGGGGATATTATGGGGGTTATTTACGAAAAGGCAAATCCACTTTGGACTACAAGTGCACTTAAAATTGCACTGAAAGTGCACTTGGAAGTGCAGTCGCTGTAAATCTGAGGGGTAGATCTGAAATGAGGGGAAACTCTGCTGATTGTATCATCCAATCAGGTGCAAGCTAAAAAAATGCTGTTTTTTTCCCTTGCATGTCCCCCTTGGATCTACAGCGACTGCACTTCCAAGTGCACTTTGCACTTGTAGTGCAAAGTGGATTTGCCTTTCGTAAATAACCCCCTATGAAGCAGTACAGTTAGCAAATAAAGTCATTACTGGTTTCAGTGTATGTTTTTATGTGACGTACAGTTATTTTATTGCAGGATATGACATATTCCAGCGGGATGCTATGAATAATATCAGTACGGAGCCACAGATGGATTCCAGCCGAGTGCTGACCACCACTCTGCGCCAAGGATGCTTCTATCTTCTTGTTTTCATCCCAATTACATGTGCTCTGCTGCAGCTCTTCACCTGGTCACACTTCACTCTACATGGAAAACGTCTCATCACCATGAAGACTTATCGCCAGGCTCAGAACGGTGTTCCTCCAGATGTAAAAACGATATGAAGGACCACGGAAGAGACATTGCCAATTTTTGCCTTTTCATCTTTGGCCAGAACATGATCACTGACCTCCTTATTAGTGTACAGTGGCACAACTTATCATTTGAGATATATTGGAGCTGCTTTTGCTTGTCTCTATTTGAAAATGCTAGTTCTCTGGCTGGCTTGGGCAGTCACTGATCTGGAGCAAGCATGAACTTGTGACAGCCAGGAAACTAGTGTCTTTAAACTAAAGTCAGTAAAGGGATCCTTCACATTTCTCTCTATTCAGGTTTCTTTTTACATGCTAAACATTTTTTTTTTTAATTTCAAAAGGGACCAACTTATTCTGTCCTATATGTGATGGAGGCTTTATTTATATGTAGTACCCGACGCCTTCTCACAGTGGAGTTAGCTGTGTTTTGTGCTTACCTTATTCATTCTTTAAATGACTTGTGTGCTAGCAACAACTCTACAGAATAATGCACAAAGCAGCCAGTATGTAAGTTCCCATGGAATTGATGGAATGGGTTTTTTTCTTCCTCCAACAATATGAAAGACTTAAGTGTATAGAGGACAGGTGCACTTTAGGGGACCTTATCTTTGAATGTTAAAGTGAACCTGACCAGGATAAGAAAGTACCTAAGGTAATAACAGTGGGCATCTTGTGAATCCTGCGAGTACTTGTGTTAGGCCCCTTTCACACTGGCACGTTTTTCAGGCGGTTTAGCGCTAATATTAGCGCTGTTATACCGCCTGAAAAATCGTGCCCCGTATTCTTCAATGTGAAAGCCCAAAGGCTTTCACACTGAAGCGGTGAAGGAGCGGTGTGTTCACCGCTCCTTTACCGCGGCTGCCCATTGAAATCAATGGGATACCGCCCGCAAACCGCGGCAATAGCCGCGGTTTGCGGGCGGTATTAACCCTTTTTCGGCCGCTAGTGGGGGTTAAACTCACCCCGCTAGCGGCCGCATACGTGGTGATAACGAAGGTATAGCGGCGCTGAAAATCGCGCCGCTATACCGCCACCGCACCTGCCCGCCCCAGTGTGAAAGGGGCCTAAAGCTGGTCATAGACTTCTTTTGTTCATCCTGCAGGATAAGTGAAAGATATTGAACAGATCTGTCTATGCACGCTAAACGGCACACAGGAATGAATGTGCCACTGCGGCTCCTGTATTCTGACAGCCAATGAAGCTGTTGGTTGGAATACTTGAATAGTACCTGCATCTATTTGGATGCAAGCATTGTTCCGTTGACAATTTCCTACCTGGCTCCATCATTACAAACCAGATGAATTTTACTCCGTGTGGAACCAGCTTTAGTCTGGTTTTCAGACCCTTGTGTCCCGAAGGGGGTCCCTTTATATCTTAAGCCCTGGCTGTATTGTCCTTTACTTTGTTTAGCTTCACCTCCTGTAACTTTAGCCTTTAGTCTAAAAAGCTGTATAACATGGGGTTGGGTTTAGCAAACTAAACAAATCTATAGAAATACAGCATGGTTCTAGGACACAAGGAACACAAATATCGGTCTGAAGACTAATGCCGTGTACACACGATCAATTTTTTCGACGGTGAAAACACGGTCGAGAAAATCGATGTGAAAAACGAGGAACAGCTTGTTCCCCTACACACGGCCGTTTTAAATGACATTTTTTTTCTTGGTCGAAAAAAACGACTGTGTGTAGGCTCCCCGGCAGTGTTTCCCTATGGGAAAACTGCCACTGAAAAAAAATGACGGGAATCACAACGAGAAAAATTAGAGCATGTTCTAATTTTTCTCGTCGTGATTAATGCCGTTTTTCCCGTCGGGGGGAAAATGACAAAAAGCCCACACACGGTCATTTTTCTCGTCCAAAAGAAATAATGTCATTTTTCCCGACGTGTGTACGCAACATTATACAAGCACTTGCAGGGCTTACAAGGTGCCTACTAACCTCATTTGCCAACTCAGGCACTTTCAAGGCCAGATTTGGGTCACTTTCATATAGCATAGTATTGCCATTTTAAATAGTTTTAAGCAGACTGGCAAGGCTGGTATTCGCCATCAATATGAAGATATATTCCTACTTTTTTTTTTTTTTTTTCATTTTCCACATTTTGAGCATTTGCTGTTATTGGGGTTATACTAACTAAGGTGTTGTACTAGCACAACCTAACAGAAGGAAAGAACTGACCAGTGTGCACAGCAGCACAGATGAAATGTGTGTTCTTTTTACAATGCAATAATTATGATCTGGGATACTTTGATCAAAGTTGTCATATTAGATACGTTTTTTGGCCTTGTTCACACTAGCAGTGACATACAGTACATGGGTTATGGGCACTTGTAAGACATTTAACGCGTAATTGTATGCAATGATTTTAAATGGTGTCATTCACACTGTGTTAAGAAGCATTCTGTTTAGCTGTGCTTAGAGAAAACAGAATTCTGTGTCCAGAGGCAGGTTAGATACTGGGGGGATTTTCTAAAACTGGAGAGTGCAAAATCTGGTGCAGCTCTGCATAGAAACCAATCCGCTTCCAGATTTTATTGCCGCAGCTGAATTGAACAAGCTTAAAGTGATTGTACACCCACTTTCACCCACAGGTAAGCCTATATTAAGGCTTACCTGTAGGTGCTGGAAATATCTCCTAAACCTCCACGGTTTAGGAGATATTTACAATGTCCCCGAACGCTGTTGTCTTCTGCGCCGATATATTCGGCGCATGCGCACTTTAGAAAGGGCACGCTGTGCCATTTCTAAGGGGGGGGGGGGTCATGTCGTGACTGTCACGCGACTCCGGCCAGTTAAAGAGTCAGAGTCAGTCTCCGGAAGGAAGAGGGCTGAAGATGGATGCTTCCAGCCATCGGGGACATTGCAGGTTTTGGTTTCAGGTAAGTGACACATAATGGGCTACTATGCAATGCATGTAGCCCATATGCTTTACCTTTGTAGGGAAATAAAGATGAAGTAAAACCCATTAGGGTTTACTTCCTCTAAGTTAAAAGCTGATTGGATACCATTCACACCAGATTGAGTGCTCCAGTTTTAATCTCCCCATCTTTCTAAACGCATGAATACATGTGTAAACACAAGTACATATAAAACGCAGGAGCATTTGATATGGGAGGCATTATGTTTGTTGATACTTTCCAGATCATTTCTCCTGCATTTAAATATTCCAAATGTAGGAGGCTAGTGTGAATGTTGCTTAAGCTTTTATTTGGTGATTGTAAGAGGAAATTGCAAATAACTGACCATGATAAAACTTGGGGCAAAGGCAACGTTGACTATAGCAACCATTCAGACTCCACCCTTTATTTTCTTGGTGCAGTTTAGAGTATATAAGCCTGAATGGTTGCTTCAGGCAACAGCCTTTTCTCCTGCTTTTAAGGCCTGGTTCACACCTATGCAGGTTGTAGTGTGCATAGTCCAGATGCATTTTTCAATACACGTTTTTGATCCATTATAGTCTATGGAACCAAAAAGTCCCTGGCCCCTTCCATAAAATGCTCAGATGGGAACATGACCCATAGGAAATTATGTTAAATGGACTGTAGTTTGTTTCTTCAAAACTGAAAATGCACTAAAAAAAAAATGCATAGGTGTGAACCAGGCCTATGTCAGGCATGTGTTTCACAGCAAAGCGCGTCTTAATCATGTTTTAATGGCTTTAGAACTTAAACCTTTAATAGAACTAATCTTTAAAAATGTGCAAAGGGCTCAATCACAAAGGTAAAAGAGGCATATGCAGTAACCATAGCATTCATTCCGAATGTTGATAGATCTGACTGTGATTCATTGGTTGCTGCGTTCTGCACACCATCATTGATTGAAAGCCCAGATGTGTGAACATATACCTCATTTTGTCTCAGGATGTCATTCCCATTAGATGATCAGCTGTATCACTGCCATGCTCTGACTCAACTCATGACTTGCCATATAAATAAACTGTCTATTTTGTCCACTGCCTTGTCTTCAGTGAATTTTCGCCAAGCTTTGGCACCTTGTAGTAGAACTACAAGACCCAGCAGGCACACTTGGGTTTGTGGTCCCACCGCAGGTTAACTTAGCTTGATCCAAACACTTCACACTCAGTACATGACACTTTTAGAGCAGGATTTTTTTTTTTTTTTATTGTAGGATTTTAAATTTTATTTGGGCATCACCAGCTGACAGTTTCTTATGTAAGGTACAGGATCAGGCAGTTATTACAATCATAGAAAATAAAAAAGGTAACATTACTGTCATTAAACAAAAATGTCTCAGGCCAATTCTACAGCCATTGAAACAATGCAGAATGCACTGGAGATCATAAGTGGCACTCCCATTCATATGTGCTTTAAAACACAGGACTAAATTAAACTAGCAGTGATTGGGGCAAGAAAGTTTAAGATTTACCATAAGAATCCCCAAAAAATAATGGTTTACACCTTGTTCAGAAAAACATGGAGGCAGCCATTGCTGACCTTTCCTAAAAAGGGAGTTTCTTGACTTTAATGCCAACCCACCAGCTGCAGTAGTCATTGGCCTAGTACAGGTATGCAAGAATGTGTGACTGTCTTGGTCTGCAAACTCATTTTTTAATTATTCATTCACACCCAGGTACCAAAAGGTTGGACACTGCAGTAGTGAAGGAGTGTGGTATTACGTATCCCTTGTTGGACTGGGCGATCGGGAGGCATGGTCACTCTACCCTAAATGGGCAAAATTATAGCATCTTTTTCTTCACAGCCATTACTTGTCCACCAATATACTGGGCTAATGGTGCTGAGCCGATTAATTTTTGATGCTCGCAGCACTTAAGCATTATTACATGTATAGAATTTGTAACAAGTCATGCTGCATAAAGAGCCCTATGTTTAGACAAATGCAACCAGTATTCCAGAATACAAATATATCAGCAGCTGGAATTTTGCGTCACCCACAAATATTAATGAAATGCACTTGCTATTCTAAATACGATGATAAAAACAAAAACTTTCCATTTTAGGTGGAGTGATGCAGGGCTGTTTTCTAATTAATTTCCCAGGACCTTAGGGGTCAACTGTTAAAGGGAATTCTCCATACATTCGTATTGCTCATCCAGAGGGGGATATATCACACAAATGCAGAAGCCCTCATCCTTTAACAGCATGTCTCTACTGCCAGTTACTGTATGAATTAGTAACCTGTGGAAGAGATCGGAATGCAGGCACCGTGACAAGGCGTTCCACACAATTCCTGTATTGGATGCCCCATAGGCAGTGTTTGTCAATTTAACATTTATTGAATCAAAACTGTTCTAGGTCACAAGAGTCCAAAAATGTAAAACAAACTGTCCAACTTTGTACCTTTTCTAAACTATCTATAGATATGGTTATTGTATGTCTATGTAATCATTGGCCAAACTGGAGCCCGTTCTGATGAATGTCCTATTAGAAACAGAAGAGGGGTATATGTATACTGTTTATCCAGTGATATACAGTATGGTGATTTCACTTAGCTGGGTGACTTTGGAAGCTCAGCTGAGAAGTGGACTTTTAGTTGCAACAGTCATGCGGGATGGGCCCAGAGAGGATCAAAACCTACACCAGTCCAACAAAAATCCATTTTGAGTTAGGTTGTTGTTTAATTAAATCTGCTAAGAAAAGAAAAATGCCGTTTGCACCGCGTAGAAGTCAACTTTTCTGATAGAGGCAGAGTTACCTCTATGTTGATCACATCTACCATTGGCTGGACACTATTTTCCAACCACATTTAAGGCTTCCTACTGAATACATAACAGTTATAAACTGGCACATAAAAATAAAGTATGTGCATGGCGTTTTTGAGTGGACCCTTTATTTAGGAAGGAGCAGAAGAGATATAAAGCCCTATGGTCTGTCCTTTATGTTTTCCCAGTTATAAAGAGTGAGTAAAGCTGGCCATACAATATTCTTTCCCTTCACCACGGGTGGTGTACAGCCATGACAGCACTGCATTCACATCTGCTTATCGTCATGAAGTTGTACTTTACACCAATCTCTCAACCCTTTTCCCCTGCAGGAACTCTTAAAATATGTTTCAAGTCTCTAAGAACTTCTGGTCAAAACAAATATATCTTCAGTTCATGGTGTATTGGCCTGATCGGTACGATGTAAAAATGTTCTAAAGAAGAACAAATATGGCATACCTAGCACATATGACACCCAGGAAAGATCAATTTCACACTCTGCCACTCTATATGAAATTTTCAGTAATAAACCTGAAATTAAATTAACATATAAAAAAAAAAAAAAATTGTAAAAACTGTGATGTGCGCATCTCCCTGTGGTCAGTGTAGGCAGGGGATCAATTTGCTATTGCTCACAGCTCAAGGAACCCCTAGCAACCTCAATGGAATCATGGCTAAGAAAGGCTGGTTTACACTGTGGGGGTGATTTACTAAAACTGGAGCACTCAGAATCTGGTGCTGCTGTGCATGGTAGCCAATCAGCTTCTAATGTCAGCTTGTTCAATTAAGCTTTGGAAATACAACCTGGAAGCTGATTGGTTTCTAAGCAGAGCTGCACCAGATTTTGCATGCTTCAGTACATCTCCCCGTGTGTGCATAGGAGCATATTACACCTCGTTTCAGTAAATCATTGCCTCGAATGTCACATATATCACTGCAACTCAATAATAGATATTGGAACATTAGCTTTGCATGAAGATGATATCATTACTTCCAGAGCATAGTGTGCTTGGTAACACATTACAACCTAACACCCCTTTCACATTGGGGTGTTTTTCAGGCCTGACTTTTCACACTGGGGCGTTGGCGCTTGCGGGACGTTCCGAAAAGTCCTGCAAGCAGCATCTTTGGGGCGGTTTGGGAGCGCTGTATTTAGGGTTTCCAAAATGCCCTGCTCATTGGAATAAATGGGCAGCGCCTCCTGAAGCTCCGCAACACGGGAGTTTTTAATCCCTTCTTTGGGGTTAAAAGTGTCCCGCTAGCGGCCGAAAAGCGCTGCTAAAACAAGAGGTGCTTTAGCGCTAACGCGGCCCCAGTGCGAACAGAGTCTAAATTCTGGATCCAGCCTCATTATTCTACTAGCACTTTGTCTCGCAAAAAAAAGAGATGCAAAGTCCTGTATAAGTTGTTACCAGACACATTAAAACACTATTTAGTGTTACAGCATCTTAATTACCTGATTAGTAGTATGCCAGTATAATAACACTACCGTAAATAATCCATAAACCAATCCACCATATAGTTAAGTTGAAATTATTATTTAGTGTTGAAGTATTAAAGCAGTAGTTAATAAATACAAAATACAAATCATATAAAGCAGTAGAATAGATAAAGGGACAGATTGGAACCAATGTTTTCAGCCTCTGATGTAGCAGCACTTTGTTGATCAGTGGTAAAAGTATCTTTTCCTATTTGATGAGGGCCAAGTAACTATCAAATAAGCATAAATATGTTTTTGCTATTCTTGTGCTCCACACAAGTGATTATGGCTAGAGCAAAAGTGTAAGTATTGTTTGCCACTGTTACCTCCAACTGCAAAGCAAAAACCATCTTGTCCCCTTGTGCAGAAAGTATATGGGGACCTTTGTATTTTCAAGTATATAAGATTTATGCTGTAAGACAATGCAACAGGCTAGAATGATATGCACAGTGAGTAGAATCATAGTAATCAGATTTCAGTTTACTGCAGCCCAGATCTGCTAAAAAGATGATTTATTATACTTTTGGTTAACAGATTTTAGCATCTTCTTTTAAATACGTTTGAAAAAACGCTCACTATAGCCGAGGTGACAGATATAAGCAATATTTACATACCAGCTAAAGACCCCCTTTCCCCAAAACACACTTGGATGGAGTTCCCCTTCATAAAAGGATTGACCAAAACATTAAAAGGCTGACATTTAACAATCTTCAGTGGTCGTTTTGGACATGACTCAAGAGCACTTATAAATAATAAACTGTTAAGCATTCATAAAATGGGAGAAGTGTATACTAAAATGGCCTACTAAGAACCCCAATTGGTGACACTTCTATAGAGCAGGTACATGCTGACAAGGGAGGAAGCTGGGACCCATGCAAACCGTGTCTGTATAAAGCTGGTCTACCTCTTACCAAGGTGGTATAAAACTACACCACACGTATGGCTCAAACATAATAAACCGGCAACAAAATTAAAGTGGGGAAAAAACCTTTAGAGCATCCCCTCTATGTGCCAAACTAATTTATATATATATATATATATATATATATATATATATATATATATATATATATATATTATATTATATAAAAACTTCAGCAACAAGTGAACAAATAATACAAAGGTAGACAAATATATACCAAGACAGAAATGTTAGACTTTATATAGTTTTGCTTCAATATATAGTGGTATTCAATGCCATTTGTTTTGTAGGGCAAACAACAACAAAAAAAGGATAGAAACAAAGTTAGGAGCATGACATTTAGGAAGAGGGGCTAAGTATACAAGGACCAAAGAATGGTGAGACAAGATTACCAAACTAGTCCCTCCTTCCAGGTGTAAAAAAACCCAAGGATGGGGAGACAATGTTACCCAATTGGCTCCATCTCCCAGGTATACTGGGAGTCAAGGATGGGGATACAGGGTTACCTAGATGGCTCCATCTCCCAGATATACAGTATAGGCACCTAACGATGAAGAGACGGGGTTACCTAGTTGGATTCTTTTCCGCAGTATACAGGAAGCCAAGGATGGGGACACAGGGTTACCTAGTTGGCTCCATCTTCCCAGTATATAGGCACCCAAGGATGGGGACCACGGGGTTACCTAGTTGGCTCAATCTTCCCGGTATATAGGCACCCAAGGATGGGGACACAGGGTTACCTAGTTGGCTCCATCTTCCCGGTATACAGGCACCCAAGGATGGGGACACAGGGTTACCTAGTTGGCTCCATCTTCCCAGTATACAGGCACCCAAGGATGGGGACACAGGGTTACCTAGTTGGCTCCATCTCCCAGATATATAGGCACCCAAGGATGAAGAGATGGGGTTACCTAGTTGGCTCCTTCTGTGAGGTATACAGGGAGCCAAGAATGGGTTTCCTAGTTGGCACCCAAGAATGTAGACAGGCTTACGGAGTTGGCTACTTCTCTTAGGTATACAAAGATCCATGGATGCAGGGACAGGGTTACCTAGCTGGTTTCTTCTCCCAAGCAAACAAGCACCCAATGATGAATAAACTGGGTTGCCCAATTAGCCTCTCCTCCCAAGTATACAAAGAACCAAAACAAAGAGACAGGGTTACCTAATCCCCTTAGTTTCTCTATATAAATAAGAACACAGAACAGACTTTTATCGGTTACTTGACTGATAAATTCTATTGATGACGTCCTGGAACCTACACTGACCTGCAGACAGGCTGTCACAGAGATATTCTAAAAAAAAAAAAAAAAAAATATTCCAGATGTCTAACTATATAACTATACTGATTTTTTTTTTATCATGCAATAGAAACATTTCCAAAAACCATGTCTTTAAATTAGTATGACATATTCTAGTTTCAAGAAACGTGTTTTCTTTGTTACTCAAATAAACGTAATTCTGAAAGGCCCGTGTGGCGGATAAGTGTGGGGGTCACGTACGTCAGTGAATAGTTCATAATGTACTGCCAGCTGGGTTTTTTATTTTTTTACACTTTATGTACGGTAAATCTGTTAAGGATAAATAGGCTATAATGCGATAAAATATTTTCGCAACAGACCATTTACAGACCCTGGTGCAACATAACACATAAATAGGAATGGGATAAAGGCTTTCCTCTCCGATGGGTTTTATTTTCAGTTGCCCTCTACAGATCTTCTGCCCTCGTTTGACGACTTCTTGGCATGCTGGAGAGCGCATACAGACACATACATTCACACCCACCCACCAGTCACCTCCCGACCACACTCTCATACTCAAAAAGCGAGTTTTAAACTGAAGTGGACTGATACAGAGACTTGGTCGTTTGGGACGTTAGAACGTTTTCCTGTGGATAGCTCTGGGTCCGTCTTCTTCATATTCCTTCTTGGAGACCCACATTTTCTTAAAGGTGTCCAAAGAAGCCAAAATAGATCCACTGAAAAAGGTAAAATGTGTATTTGAATGGAATCAAAGAACTTATAATGGTGTCAGACAATTTTTTTAACTTTTTTTTAGAAGGTCTAAAAATGTAAAACATTTTTCAACTTTTAATCACAGGGAATATGCTAGCAGTGTTTAACCACTTAAGGACCGCCTCCAGTAGGTATACGTCGGCAGAATGGCACGCACAGGCACATCAACATACTTGTACGTCCCCTTTAACTGCACGATGTGGGGGCGGCGGCGCGCTCGCGACCCCGCTACCTTCCCCGTGAGTCGGACCGCGGGTCCCGTGGACTCGATCGCCGTGGGGATCTCCGCGATCGTCTCACGGAGGGATGGAGCGGGGAGATGTCTGTGTAATCAGAGCGGAGATCAGTGACGTGTCACTCGTAGCCACGCCCCCTAACAGTAGTAATCACTCCCTTAGGCACGCTTAACCCCTTCAGCGCCCCTAGTGGTTAACCCCTTCACTGCCATTTTTACAGTAACCAGTGCATTTTTATAGCACTGATCGCTGTAAAAATTACAATGGTCCCAAAAACGTGTCAAAAGTGTCCGATGTGTCCGCCGTAATGTCGCACTCACAATAAAAAAATCACTCATCGCCGCCATTACTAGTAAAAAAAAAAAAAAACTTTATAAAAATGCCATAAAGCTATCCACTATTTTGTTAACGCTATAACTTTTGCGAAACCAATCAGACGCCGATTGCGTTTTTTTTACCAAAAATATGTAGAAGAAGAATACGTATTGGCCTAAACTGAGGAAAATAATTTTTTTTTATATATATTTTTGGGGGATATTTATTATAACAAAAAGTAAAAAAAATTGAATTTTTTTCAAAATTGTCGCTCTATTTTTTGTTTATAGCGCAAAAAATTAAAACCGCAGAGATTAGCAAATACCACCAAAAGAAAGCTCTATTTGTTGGAAAAAAAAGGACGTCAATTTTGTTTGGGTACAACGTTGCACAACCGCGCAATTGTCAGTTAAAAACCACGCAGTGCCGTATCGCAAAAAATGGCCTGGTCTCTGAGCAGCCAAATCTTCCGGGGCTGAAGTGGCTAAAACTTGTATCTTCACTTGTGACATATATAGTTCAAACCCAACTGAATCTTCAGTTTAAATCAACTAAATACATTTCCAACTGCATCAAGGCAACAGGCGTGCAAAGTCTTAAGCTGGCCATACACTGGTTTAAAAAAAAAAAAAGGAAGGAAGAAGAAGATTCCACCATCCAGGCCAACAGCGCAGATAGATAAATCTCCTGCTGTGGTTATTGTTTTTTGTTTGTTTTTTTACATCGAGCCCTGCACTGTTTGGATGCAGCTACTTTTTGGATGACAATTTTCTGCCTATCTCCTTAAATTTTTTTTATCAAGGGACGTCAGCAAGTGATCAGCAGGGCCATCCACTGAATCCGCCCTAAAATGTTCTGCAGTCATCAAAGCTCATGCTCCCTGCTGACTGGAAAGCTCTAGCACTGACTCAACTTCTGTAGAAAGTCCACTGCTTCCACTCAAAAGAGCAAGGGTCCTTCTCTGCAGCATACTGGTAGGGGGAGGCAAGCATACACAAGTTGCTGCTGCTTTCTAAAGAAAATGAACTCTAAGCCCCCGTTCACAACGGTAGAACTTGTCATGCGGATCGACAGTTCCAAATCACATGACAAGTCATACCCCATTGCCGGCAATGGGACTGATAAAGGTTCCTGCAATCGTTTGTACCAATTTAATTGCGACTTGCATAGACTTCTGTTAAATGAAGTCGCAATAAAATCTGCAGTGCAAATCGCACTGATGTGTTGCTTTGAAATCGCACTGAAGTGCGTCATTTCAAAGCCGCACTGGTGTGAACCAGAACTAAAGACCCGTACACACTATACGAAAATCGGAAGTAAAATTTTGTCTGGCAAACGGTCTGCCCATTTTCGAATCGTTAGTATGGTCCTTTCAACAGCCGATTCCAGTTTTTCATCCGACAAAGGCTGGATGTGCAGGCTATAAAACTTTTGTCGGATGTGAACTCAACATCCAATTTTGTTTAATTAGTACGGTTTTCGACCTAAAAATAAAAAAATCGTAAGAGCAAGACTACGCATGCTCAGAAACGAAAGAATACATACAAAACTATTCAACACATGATGTCACTTTTGAAGTTGTACGAGAATTTTCCTATGGTGAGTAACCTCTTCACTTTCGACATGAGACTATCATGCAACCAAAAACGGACGAACAGTGGTCCAAAAATCTGATCGTGTGTACGAGGCTTAAGACTTTGCACACCTGTTTTCTTCATACACCTGGAATGCATTTCGATGATTTATGTCAATGTCACTTAGGTGATCCAGATGCTTAGGCTGCATTCACTCCTAAGCATTCCAGGAACCCTCGAGGACAAAAATGTGTCTCTGTACACATTTCCAGAAATGCGTGAAATAAAAAAAGGTCAAAAAGGTGCATTGCTCTTTGCGGTGCCATTATTTATTAATAGGACTCCAAACACTGGTAGAAGTCCCATGTGTTGTGCGTCAAAACGCATTTGGTACAGTGCCAAAAAAATGTACAGGAGCCACTTTACACGTTTTATTTCTTAGGTCCCTCTCTCCAGTTCAAGATCTCCAACTAGGATTCAGCAACAGATTTTTGATGTTTTAAAGCAACTGGTATGCATTCATTTTCAGCGTGTCATATATATCTATCTGTAAAATTTATTTTCAATTGTTATGTAATAATATTATATAATTAATGTGACTTTGCATTACAAACAATGTATAAGTATAAGATTTCTCACAATTATTGTTTCTTTTGTAGTATTCTAAAAACTCCTTGCAACACTGTCAAAATCTCCTGAGGAAGCTCTCTGAGCGAAACATGTAGAGTAAGAAGTGGTTGCACGTGTCATATAGACAGTATGCTTTTTATGAACATGTAATGTTTTTAAAAGAAACTTTGTCTACCAATAAAAATTATTGTTTTATATAATTTTGTTCAAATATTTTTTCGGTACCCTCAAAGTCCCATTCTTCCCTCTACAAAAAAACCTACTTTACACGTTTGTTGCATGTAGGGCATCCCATTTAAGTGAATGGGCAGCCCTATGCTGTTGCGCGGCAAAAAACTCTGCACTCAGGGGTGAATGCAGCCTTACCGGCATTTCACCAGTGTCGGGATTACTAATGCCTTGTACACACGGTCGGAATTTCCGATGGAAAACGCCAGATGTGAGATTTTCGTCGAATAATCCGACCGTGTGTATGCCCCATCTGACTTTTTCCGTCGGAATTTCGACTGAATTAGTTAGAGAACATGTTCTCAATTTTTCTGTTGGAAAAAATTCCTATCGGAAATTCGGATCGTCTGTTTTTTTTTTTTCTGTCGGAAAATCATACAAACAAAAAAAAAAAACACATGCTCGGAAACAATTTGACGCATGCTTGGACGCATTGAACTTCACTTTCTCGGCTCGTCGTAGTGTTTTACGTCACCGCGTTCTTGATGGTCGGAATTTAGGGTGACCGTGTGTATGCAAGACAAGCTTGAGCGGAATTTCGTCGGAAAAACCATCCAAGTTTATTTCGACGAGAAAACCGGTCGTGTGTACAGGGCACAAGAGGCCACTTGCCAGTCTTTGTGGAATATTTTTTGCGTTAAATAACATAAAATAAAAACCTAGAGTGCGTCTCCCCTTGTCACCCCAACACTTAAGGCCCGTACACATGATCAGATTTTCCGACGGGAATTGTGTGATGACAGGCTGTTGTCGGAAAATCTGACCTTCTGCATGCTCCATCGGACAATTGTTGTCGGATTTTCCGATCGTGTGTACACAAGTCCGTCGAACAAAACTCCAAAGTACAAACACGCATGCTCAGAAGAAATGCTCACCATAACACATTAGCAGAAGTTGCCCAAAAGGTGGCGCTAAAGAGCTGAAAAACACGTAGTTTCGTTTTTGTTGGCCGACAATTCTTTGCAGTTTGTATGCAATACAAGTTCACGGTCAATGCCCTTCAGACAAAAGTCCTACGCTTTGTCCAATGAAAATCCGATCGTGTGTACGAGGCTTTAGACTTCTCAACTGACTGAACCATACTCTTCTGCACCTCCTCTGTACCACCCCCTCCCCCTTAAACACCAATGTTGTTCTACCCTTTTCTCTATCAAGACTACCAGCACTTCACGAATGAGTCAGCTGGAATCCCCATCTGTCCGCTTCTGCCCCCCCCCCCCCCCCGAAAAAATTCTCTGGCATGTTATTTTATGTAAGAATGATTTCCTGTTCTAACTCGCATTAAAAAATTAATAAAAAAAAAAAAGGGTTACCTACCCAATCCATGTAGAATATAATCGTTCTTGAGGAGCAGATATCTAGACAAAAATAAAACCACATTAAAAAAAAAAAGCACCTTTTAAAAAGCCAATTTTAAAAAGATCGCCTAGTCTTAAATACCCCTTAATGGATGTACATTTACTACCAGTACCCCCTTATTCCAAACAATCCAAAAAACATTTTTCAAACAATCCATTGCATTCTATATTACGCTGGCTTCAGACTGTTTGCGGAGCGGCTCGCAGCAGGGGTCCAGTGCGTCCCTGTTCTCCGTTTCAGGGGAGAATCAGGGCCAAATTTTAGCCCGAATTCGGCCCTGAAACTGAGCCAAAGATACACAGGACTGTGCAATCCGCTCGGCAGCCGCCCCGGATATGTGTGAACCGGCTCCATAGAGAGCCAGTCACAATCTCCTGTCATGCCAATTGGATGCAGGGAAACCCACATCCAAATTGCACCAATGTGAACTCAGCCTTAAAAGGATAACTAAAGGCTATTTTTGTTTAAAAAATAAACATGTCATACTTACCTCCTCTATGCAGTTGGTTTTGCACAGGGTGGCCCCGATACTCCTCTTCTGGGGTCCCTCAGTGGCACTCCTGGCTCCTCCTCGAGTCCCTCGTCAGAGAAGTGCTCTCCCTCGGGGCACCTGTGCGGGAGCTTCCGTGTCCTGCTGCTGTGTCCGTTGAGAGACACAGCAGCAGGACACGCCCCCTGCATCATTGGATTGGATTAACAGCAGCGGGAGCCAATGGCTGCACTGCTATCAATTATGACCCGAGAAACCGACTGGAATGGCTGTGCTCATCCCTGGTGCAGAAACAAAAATCGGGCTCAGGTAAGTAAAAGGGGGACAAGTGAGAAAAGAGGAGGAAGGCGCGTGATCTAACGTATGGATCAAAATGATACTGTTTATTCTTAAACAAAGTGCGAAGAAATTACTACGTATTCATAGAAACTAAGTTACAAAATATTCATTAAAAATTAATTAGGCCCATGCAAGGGCAAATGCTCAATGGTAAGTTAACGCATTTCGACGGGTTCCCTCTTTATCAGAGCCTTGGAAAACAAAAGAAAGTCTGTATTGTGTGGTAGATTTACAGAGAGAGGAGTGGAGTGGCTGATTGGGAGACATATCACATAATGGGTGATGTCTTCTCCTTTGCTCTAGAAGTATCCACAGCCCAGCACTCTACGTACCTTTGAGTAAATGGTTTGTTTGTTATTTGTCTGTCATCTGTACCTGCGTTTAGCTTGCTGAAGAGCTGCAGTCCATACATGTCAGCTGCAGGCTGGAGGCAATCTTTTTTGGAGGCTCTACAATCCTCCTAGCAGAGTGCTGTCCTGTGCTGCAAAGAAAGGCTGCTACAACTTTCCTTGCAGCACAGGGCAGCACTCTGCTAGGAGGATTGTAGAGCCTCCAAAAAAGATTGCCTCCAGCCTGCAGCTGACATGTATGGACTGCAGCTCTTCAGCAAGCTAAATGCAGGTACAGAGAGATGACAGACAAAGAACATAAAAAAACGAACCATTTACTCTACGGTAAGTAGAGCGCTGGGGATGTGGATACCTCTAGAGCAGGGGTCTCAAAGTACCGGCCCGCGGACCGGTTAAAAATGGCCCGCAGGCAGGGCCGATCCTGGCCACGTTTTTTCACTGCACAGGCACCGCAGAGTGGGAGGCGTCGAAGATCTTTACCTCTCCATCTCCTCTGTCCTCTCCACTGCATGCTGCTGCAGCCCAGAGAGAGAACAGAGTGGAGGAAGGAGCGGAGGAAGGAGCGGAGGAAGGAGCGGAGGAAGGAGCGGAGGAAGGAGCGGAGGAAGGATCCACCCATCGCCCCGCCCACCATGCACTGCAATCGATCAGAGTCCCGATCAAGGGTCCTGCTGCCACCTCAGGGCGGGAGTTTGTGTTCTCTGGGTGCCCTATCACTAGGCCTCTGTGGAAGCCAGGAGGAAAGGACTTGGGAGGCAGACGATCTTGACTGCCAGGAGAGGTGAGTGAGCCATCACGCTGAGGCAAAGTCCTTAGTGTGGTGACTGGGGTAAAAATTTGTGCAGTGTGGGGGGTATTTTATGGAGTGTGGGGGGTAATTGTGTAGTGTGGGGGGATAATATTAGGTGTTAATAATGCGTTTGCTGACGCCAATGCTGGGGGTTAATAATGCGTTTGCTGACGCCAATGCTGGGGGTTAATAATGCGTTTGCTGACGCCAATGCTGGGGGTTAATAATGCGTTTGCTGACGCCAATGCTGGGGGTTAATAATGCGTTTGCTGACGCCAATGCTTGGGGTTAATAATGCGTTTGCTGACGCCAATGCTTGGGGTTAATAATGCGTTTGCTGACGCCAATGCTGGGGGTTAATAATGCGTTTGCTGACACCAATGCTGGGGATTAATAATGCGTTTGCTGACGCCAATGCTGGGGGTTAATAATGCGTTTGCTGACGCCAATGCTGGGGGTTAATAATGCGTTTGCTGACGCCAGTGCGGGGTTAATAATGCGTTTGCTGACACCAGTGCGGGGTTAATAATGCGTTTGCTGACACCAGTGCGGGGTTAATAATGCGTTTGCTGACACCAGTGCGGGGTTAATAATGCGTTTGCTGACACCAGTGCGGGGTTAATAATGCGTTTGCTGACACCAGTGCGGGGTTAATAATGCGTTTGCTGACACCAGTGCGGGGTTAATAATGCGTTTGCTGACACCAATGCTGGGGGTTAATAATGCGTTTGCTGACGCCAGTGCGGGGTTAATAATGTGTTTGCTGACACCAGTGCGGGGTTAATAATGCGTTTGTTGACACCAGTGCGGGGTTAATAATGCGTTTGCTGACACCAGTGCGGGGTTAATAATGCGTTTGCTGACACCAGTGCGGGGTTAATAATGCGTTTGCTGACACCAGTGCGGGGTTAATAATGCGTTTGCTGACACCAATTCGGGGTTAATAATGCGTTTGCTGACACCAGTGCTGGGGGTTAATAATGCGTTTGCATGCGGCCCCCATGGGATATGAAAAGTTGTCTTGTGGTCCTCAGGTAATTTGAGTTTGAGATCCCTGCTATAGAGCAAGGGTGTCAAACTCAATTTCATTGTGGGCTCAATCAGCATTATGATTGCCCTCAAAAGGGCCGGTTGTATCTGTAAAATTAGATGTCCAACACATCCCCTCCCCTTACATTAGATGTCAAGAGCCACCCCACCAACATAAGTTGAGTCCCCCACTCTCCCTTACATCACAGTGCACCCCCTTTCCTTATGCTGCTGCTGGGAAGAAGCTGGATGCATTGCTTGAAAGCAGAAAGTAAGGGTCTGGAGGAGGACCAGAGGAGGGCTGGAGTTCTCCTGCAGCTGCAGGAAAGGTGCGAGGGCCACATGAAATGGCCTGGAGGGCCGGAATCGGCCTGCGGGCCTTGTGTTTGACACCTGTGCTCTAGAGCAAAGGAGAATACATCACCCATTATGTGATACATCTCCCAATCAGCCACTCCTCTCTATGTAAATCTACCGCACTATACAGGCTTTTCTTTTGTTTTCCAAGGCTCTGATGAAGAGGGAACCCCTCAAAATGCATTAGCCTACCATTTAGTATTTGCCCTTGCATGGGCATAATTAATTTTAAATCAATATTTTGTAACCTAGTCTCTATGAATACGTAGTAATTTCTTTGCACTTTTCTACTTTGTTTAAGAATAAACCGTATCATTTTAATCCATGCGTTAGATCACCCGCCTTCCTCCTTTTTTCTCACTTGGCCTTCTTCAGGCCACCCCTGGTCAGTTTAGGCAGCGAGACATGCATGTTTTTCCTATACAACCTACCATCCGAAATTACTACCACTTTACATCAATACCGCCCTGCATGAGCGCAGGAGAAATACTTTTTCTGTTCATACCTAAGTAAAAGGGGGGCTGGTGGACTACAAGAGGGTTTTCACCTCAATGCATAGAATGCATTGAGGTGAAAAACTGTGAGGGTTTACAAAATCCCATTAATGATAATCCAGTTTACAAATAGCGAACCTTCCACCTTTTCTGCTAAAATTTACCCCTGGTCTCATTTGAAGAACCACCTTAAATTTGAAGAGGGTGGGGTATAGGAATGCTGCTAGGGATGAGCTCCGGCATGATCGCATTGAACATATGCAGAGCCCGCCAAGGAAGTCGGCACCGTTGGAACCGCGCTGCGCTAATCACAGGCAAGGAGACATTTCTCGATCTCTGCAGCCGAGCATCGGGACAATGTCTCCCTGCCTGTGATTAGCGCAGCGCGGTTCCGATGGTGCCGACTTCCTTGGCGGGCTCTGCATGTGTTCAATGCGAACACGCCTGAGCTCATCCCTAAATGCTGCCATGGTTTAACTGTGACCACATGAGATTTCATCTCTCTTCCTCTATAGTCATTATTAAAAGAAGAAGTGAGAAAATCTCTAACAAAGACACAAATAGCAGGATTTTTTTTTTTAAAGCAAAGGAAGAATTACATTGGTCATACATGTGAGGATTTATTTTCTAATTGTTGTAGAGATTCCTTCACTTCCTGTCCAAATAACCACACAGGAGGTGGGGGGGGGGGTCACAAATAATATAAATCTATGTGACTACGAACTAACTTTTATAACAATTTGCTTTTAGAACTCTGCATCTCACTGTCTTTGTGCCTACTACAGTGCATGTCTTGTAGGAAACAGTAATGCCTAGGCTGATTGGTTTACATCTCATAATGTGACTAAGCTACCTGTGTTGCTATCCACAAAATGTGAACTATTGGCAGGACAATAAAAGTAAAAGTGAACTGTTAGGTCCATCGTGTCTACCTCCTTAGAATAAAGCCGCAGCTCCTTGTACAGGAGTACAGCACTTTTCTTCTATAGGCAGGGAATAAAACCCAGATGTATGGCTGCTCCCCCCCCCCCCTCTTCAATTGAATAAAGTAAAGGATAAGTTCACCTTTTGACATAAAATAATAAATGCAAATTTTTTGCAGGTAAAAAAAAAAAAATGTGCATTTATTATTTTTTGTTTTGGGAGCCTGTAAAGCATTGCACCAGTGATCAGCAGATCGCTGATGCCATGCAGGTCTCCTGCAGTCAGTGTATCAGCTTGCTCATACCTTATACGACAAAGCCGATACATTCTGATAGGAAGACTCCATGAACTACCACGGCTTCATTAAAAACTACAAACCGACATCCGCAAAGTAGTTGTAGTTTCCCTTTCAAAGAGGATTCTGAATGAGGGACGCGGCCGGGTGGGCATGTAGGGGCCGGTGCATTCGTAAAATGTTACACACTGAATATGGGTGTAACATCTTATTAAAAGATGAACTTATCCTTTAACACTGCTAACACTGCTTTGCCTTTTAATTTTGCATGCAGTGTCGAAGATTTAGAAAGCCAAACAGGTTTTTCTTTTCAGTCTATATTCCCCACTACGGAGACTTCCCCCTCACTTCCTATCCAAGCAAGCACACAGAAGATGAGCACAATCTACCCAAAGTGGACATAGAACCACAGTGAGGATTTTCCGTTTTGTTTTTTGCGGTCTAACACTTCTCCACTAAGAACAAAAACAATGGAGACAAAAACAACCAATAAATGAATTTAAAAAAAATCATACCCTTATTTTTACATCTTTTGGTGCTAATTTTTTAACTTCACTCAGAAGTCGGTCCCCGAAACCTGGAATAAAAAATGTACAGATCAGTGTGAGTACATGGATACAAGTAAGCTGTCTCAGTAACCATCAATGCCAATTCTGCGTTCATCACAGACCGAAAATGTGAATTCCAAATCAGAAACTGCATGAGTACCCTATGAAGTTGGAGAATTCAGGTAGCACCATTTGCAGGGTCTGTGTTAGGCTGGCGGACAGAGCCAAAGTTTCAACCACCCATCCTTCCCCGCAGGATGCTTTCCTTCATGTGTTACTATGCAAAAAACCCAGATGATATAGAGAGTGTGTTAAACTGGCTAACAGTAGCAAGGTCCCCCCCCCATCCCATCTTCCTCTATAGTACAATGCCTTCTCTGTATCTATCCAGCATAGCCAGACGATGTAAAGTCTGTGTTAGGCTGGCTCACAGTACCCGGGTTCCAACCATCCATCTTTCCCTGTAGTACACTGCCCTCTCTATGTTACTATGCTAATATTAGGCTGGCTGACTGCACCCAGGAAGCCGTAAGATATAAAGATTGTGCTGAGCCAGTATAGCATGGACAGCTGGGGAAGGGGTTTTTAGTTTTGTCAAGGAACATGTTTATGGCTAAACTTAATAAAAATAACGACTATTCACAATAAATGGGATTTAAAAGTAAAAAAAAAAATAGGATTTTTATAACAGCTTACCTGTAAAATCCTTTTCTTGGAGTACATCACGGGACACAGAGCGACATAGTCATTACTAATGGGTTATATAGATACCTTCAGGTGCTGGCACTGGCAACTTCCAAAACCGGAAGTACCCTCCCCTATATAAGCCCCTCCCATCCGGGAGCACCTCAGTTTTGTAGCAAAGCAATAAGTGTCCCTAAAGAGGGGCGGGAGCTCTGTGTCCCGTGATGTACTCCAAGAAAAGGATTTTACAGGTAAGCTGTTATAAAAATCCTATTTTCTTTCTTGTACATCACGGGACACAGAGCGACATAGTCATTACTAATGGGATGTCCTAAAGCAATGCCCAACGAGGGGGGGGGGATACACCATACATAAGCTGAGCGCTATCAGACATGAGGATCTTTTGCGGCCTGCAACACACTGCGCCCAAAGGCGACAACCTCCTGACTTCTAACGTCCACCTGGTAGAACCTAGTAAACGTATGTACTGAAGACCATGTTGCGGTCTTACAGATTTGAGCCAGGGAGGCCTGGTGATGCACTGCCCATGAAGTTCCAACTGCTCTCGTGGAGTGCGCTCTAACTTTGAACGGAGGCGGTCTCCTTCTCAAGCCATAGGCTTGCATAATGACCTGTCGAATCCACTTGGCTAAAGTAGATTTTGACGCTGCCTGACCCCTTCTGGGGCCTTCCGGCAGAATAAACAAAGTATCCGTTCTGCGAATCTGAGCAGTGGCTTTTAGATAAGCTTTAACTGCTCTTACTACATCAAAAGAATGTAATAACTTTTCCTCTACCGAGCTAGGTTTGGGGAAAAAAGAAGGAAGAACCACATCTTGGTTCGAATGAAACCTCGATACCACCTTAGGAAGAAAGGCTGGGTGAGGACGTAACACTACTCTATCCTTATGGATAACCAGATATGGCTCCTTACAGGACATAGCTGCTAATTCCGACACTCTTTTAGCCGAACAAATGGCTACTAGAAAAATCAATTTCCTGGTGAGAAGAACCAAAGAAATATGCTGTAATGGTTCAAATGGTTGTTTCTGTAGAACCGACAGAACCAAGTTTAGATCCCATGGTCATATGGGAATATTAACCGGAGGACTAATACGCATCCCTCCTTGTATAAAGGCTTTGACTAGTGAATGCGAAGCCAAGGGCCTTTGTGACCTTTGATAATACTCAAGGCAAGCTTCCTATCTACAGCCCACTGTAGGAAGTCCAGACTCCTACCCATTACGTACTTATGTGGATGCCATTTCTTGGCCTCACACCACGCGATGTACGCCTTCCAGATTCTATAATAGATCTGCCTGGATACCGGCTTCCTGGCATTGATCATGGTAGATACCACAGGATTAGAGAGCCCTCTCTTTTTTAGAATGTGGGCTTCCATAGCCAGGCCGTCAAACCTAGGGCTGGTAAGGAAGGGTGGTATATCGGTCCTTGCGAAAGCAGGTCCGGACGACGTGGGAGAGTCCAAGGACTCCCCACTGACATTTTACAATCTCCGCGTACCACGCTCTTCGGGGCCACGCTGGAGCCACCAGAATCACTGGTTTCTTTTCTACCCTGATTCTGCGGATTAATCGAGGTAACCATTGTGGCGGTGTGAATGCATATATCAGCTTGAACTGATCCCAAGGGAACACTAGGGCATCCGAGCCGCAAGCTAGGGGATCCCTTGTCCGAGAGACAAACCTGTCCACCTTTGCGTTGAATCTGGATGCTAGAAGATCTACATCCGATGTTCCCCACCGCTGACATATTGTCCAGAAAACCTTGGGGTGAAGGGACCCTTCCTCTGGGCATAATTGCTGGCGACTTAGAAAGTCCGCCTTCCAATTCTCCACTCCTGGAATGAATACCGCAGATATGGCTGGGACATATCTTTCTGCCCATTTCAGGATGTAATTTACTTCCCTCTGGGCTGCACGACTCCTGGTGCCCCCCTGATGATTGATATATGCCACTGCTGTGGCATTGTCTGATTGAATTCTGACAGGGGACCCTTGGAGTTTGGATGTCCATGCTACTAGGGCATACCGGGCTGCTCGTATCTCTAAGAGATTGATGGGCAGGGCCTTTTCTGCATCCGACCATCTGCCCTGGAGAGACCATTGCTCCAGTACTGCTCCCCAGCCTATAAGGCTGGCATTTGTAGTGACCACCTTCCAAGAAATCGGACTGAAGGATTTCCCTTTTTCCAGATTCTGGGGAACCAACCACCAACGGAGGCTCTTGCGAACGGAAGGGGACAAGGACATTGTAAGTCTAGGGCCTGAACTGTTTTGTTCCAGGCTGACAGTATGGCCCCTTGCAAATTCCTTGAATGGAATTGACCGTAGGGTACTGCTTCGAATGATGCCACCATTTTTCCCAGCAGCCTTATGCACAGGCGTATGGACGGCTGTCTTTTTTTGTACCCACTAAGTGGATCAAATCTTTCAAAGACAACACCTTTCCTCGAGGCAAGAATATTTTTCTCTGGCCTGAATCCAACCTTAGCCCCAAGTATTCCAGACTTTTGACTGTTTTTTAGGGCTGACTTGTCTCGGTTGATAATCCAACCGTGAGATTCCAGATACTTGATTGTCTTGTGAATGACCACGTCTAGTTTTTTCACTGAGTGGTCTATCAGCAACAAGTCATCTAGATATGCCATTATCATTACACCTTGTGTTTTTAGATTGGCCAATAAAGGGCCAGAATTTTTGTAAACACTCGTGGTGCTGTGGCCAAACCGAAGGGTAAGGCTCTGCTGAAAATGGCGCCCTTCTACTGTAAAGCGTAGAAATTTTTGGTGGACTGGAAAGATGGGAATGTGCAAATAAGCATCTTTGATGTCGATCGCGGCTAACCAATCCTCCCCTTGTAGGGCAGTGGCCACCGATCGGATCGACTCCATCGGAAAGTCCTGATATACAGGAATTTGTATAGCCCTTTTAGAATTAATATGGGCCTCCCGTCCGCGTTTGCTTCGGGACTGTAAAGAGGTTTGAGTAAAACCCGAACCCTCATTCTTCCAGGGGAACCTCCATAATTACTCCTTGGAGCAATAGTTGTTCTAGTGCCAACAGGAGGGACTCTCTCTTCCGGGGATCCCTTGGCGCGTTTGACCTCAAAAATGGGAAGGAGGAGAGTCTTTTAACTCCAAACTGTATCCCCAACATACTGCGGAGAGCATCTATCTGTCTTGATCGTGTCCCGCCAGGTCTCTTGTGAACAACTGGAGTCCTCCCCCCACCCGACTGAGTGGGGGCCCCTTCAATGAATTTAACTTTGGGGGAGGTTTTGTACCTCCCCTGACCCAGGGTTTCTCATTACCCTGCTATTGTCCCTGTTTTTTACCCCCGGGAATTGACCGAGGAGGCCGTCGGAACTGTTACACAGCCGATGCCCCAGGGACTGGAGAAGCAGGCCTCTTAAAGAGGGACCTCTAACTCTGTTTTTAACCGGCAAGAGCGTATTTTTACCGCTGGAAATTTTCTGGATATATTTGTCCAGGTTTTCCCTGAATAAGCGTTCACCATGAAATGGGACGCTAACCAGCCATTCCTTACAGGGAGCTTCAGCAGACCAGTTTTTGAGCCATAGAAGCCTACGCATATGTACTATAGACAGCGTAAGGCGGGAGGCCTGATGGACTGAATCCTTTATGGCGTCAACCGCAAAGCCTAAGGCTCTAGGTAGATCAGCTAGGGCAAGGGCCTGCTGATCTGTCAAGTCCCTCAAGACCTGTTTCAACTGATCCTTCACTGCTTAGCAGACCCCTATAGCTGCTACTGCTGGTTGTGTCACCAAGCTTGCTGTAAAAAGAAGCAGACTTTCATAAGGACTCCAATCTTTTATCTATTGGGTTCTTGAACATTTGGACATTATCCACTGGACATGTCAGTGATTTATATATACAAGAGATGGCTGCATCCACTGTAGGGACCTTCCATTTTTTTTTTTTTTGATGAACTTATCCTCCACGGGATAGACCACCGGAAATCTCTTGGGGGAATAAATATTTTCTCAGGACGTTCCCAATCCTGGTAAATAAGCCCTTTCAGTAAAGGGTGAAGTGGAAAAGAACAGACAGTCTGGGGGCTTCTAGCAACCCCAACGAGGATACAGTAGTGGTTGATGGTTCCGCAAGGTGCATTTTTAAATGCTGATCGGACCATGTTAGTCAGAGACTGAACCCATAATCTTTCAGCTTGAGATGCTGAGAAAAGGTTCCCCCACTGTTGATTCCTCTATAACAGAATCAACCTCATCCTGATCCCCTTCAGGCAGGTCGATCCCTGTATGGGACTGTTGCTCTGCTAACAGGCACTCTGAAGGAGGAGACGGAGATCGGGCGTGCTTTCCCTGACAGGGAGGCAGCGATAAATGTTGACAATCTCTCTCTAATCCTCCCAGAGCTGAGGAAAAAACCTCCTCTGTTACATACACAGGAGCAGGTGAACTGAGGACAGCCACAGTACCAAGTACCCCTGCGGGGTCTCTACGGTCACTTACCTCTGAACTTCAGGGGAGACTGGTGCAGCAGAAGCATGCCCAAGATCCTCAGAGCCCGATGAGACCCCCTTCGCTTCCTGGAAGATTCAGTTCCGGAGCTTCTGGACGGCATATTTCCTAAGCCTAAAGCTGAGGTATTCCAGCCGTAATACACCACTTTTACTGAGAATAGTCTAGCACAATTGCTGCTATATCACAGTTGGTGTCTACTAATGTGCCTTTCTATGGGGATGCCTGCATCAACCGCTTGCTGTATGCCTTTTTTTAAATGTTGCCAGCTCTGTCTCTGCACTCCATAGCCAGCTCACAACACATAATTGTGTTTTTTAACATGCTGGGACGCCCGCACATGCGCAGAAGCGCTGCGGCGCGCACAGAGCGTCATCCCCCAGGCTCCGCCCCCTTTCCCGGCTCACCTCTATATATAGAGGCACGCGCACGCGCGCGGCCACGTGCGCCTTCGGCGCTAATTTCGAAAAGGGAAACTAGGGACAAGAGCCAGGGCCCCTTTTTGCTGCAGGCCGGGGGATGGACGAGCATTGCAACATGGCAGAGGAAGCAGTTTCCCACAAGAGAACTCACCATCTGCCTGGACTTGCTCTGATGAAAAGAAACTAGTCCACATGACAAGAAACGTTCCACAGCGGCCTCTAGTGGATAAACACAGGTACCGCAGTCCAATATATTAAATATATATATATATATTTTATTTTTATTTATTTTTTCTTGACCACTATTAAAAATACTACATTTTTTTAGTAGTTACAGGCATGCACAGATATTAGCGGGAATACCGTTAGGTAACAGACAGAAAGACAAATTAGGCTTGGGGGTCCCCCAATAGAACCAAGTTCCTGGGGGCCCCCACTTACCTGTTCCCCGCCTCAGGACTTTGTTTGGTCCACAAAAGCCCAAACTTCACCTATCACGGCAGGCATTGTAATCAAACCTTCAGGGACCGGGTTCCCAAGGATTCCACTCCCCTGGACCTGTATAGCACCCTGCACAGAAAACATCTTGGTCGTGGGTATGACCAGAGCTCTGGATCCCAGGGTCCAGCTCTCCTAAGAGAAGCATTACAGGCAAAACCTTGCTCTTCTCTGCAAGGCCCGGGTACCGACCGTTTAGCTATGAAGCTTTTTTGGTCGGATCCGGAATAGCTTACTGAGGCCCAAAAGAACCTGTACGCAAGCTCAGTGAAAAACACATGTTTCTTCTTGGCCAACACCTTAGACACTGGCAAAAAACTGAGGTGCTCCCGGATGGGAGGGGCTTATATAGGGGAGGGTACTTCCGGTTTTGGAAGTTGCCAGTGCCAGCACCTGAAGGTATCTATATAACCCATTAGTAATGACTATGTCGCTCTGTGTCCCGTGATGTACGAGAAAGAAAATATGATGTTAGCCTTGGAATTAGCTCTGTATAGTGACCATCCTCCACTGCCTGCCCCACAACATTATGTCATCCTGAAAAATGTAAAAATATATAAGTTGAACCCCTGTCTATATTCATAAAAGGGAAAGGAGTAACCAAATATGGGGGGGGGGGGGGGGCGGCATCTGCTGATCAACTTCAGGAGGACACTACTACATAAGAAGAGCCAAATCTACTGTGAACCACAAAGAGCAAGTAATATGCCCTTTATTATATCATGCATCAAATCCAGGCCAACACTTTCTAACAATACCTTCAGTAATAAATGATGTACATATATAATGTGATAGTCCTCAATATTGCACATATAAGAATAAAGAAAGTGCTCCAATAGTGTAAAATTGTAACGCCAGTTTAATAATAAAATCACAGCAACACTTCAACTCGCATGAAAAAAGTGAAAAAAAGAGCTTCAAATAAAATTCACAGCAATCAAGTGTAAGATTGGCTCTGCGGTGCTGAACGGCCACGGCGGACCTGAGGTATGTTTTATGCTGGTAAATCTCACTACACTCTAGATTTCCGGCTCACAATAGCAGTAGATGGTCCAAACAGCAACGGCGTCCCTAATAGGTAAAGCTAATAAAGTTGTAGCCAAGTTCCCGACATGTTTCGCATATACTGCGAAACATGTCGGGAACTTGGCTACAACTTTATTAGCTTTACCTATTAGGGACGCCGTTGCTGTTTGGACCATCTACTGCTATTGTGAGCCGGAAATCTAGAGTGTAGTGAGATTTACCAGCATAAAACATACCTCAGGTCCGCCGTGGCCGTTCAGCACCGCAGAGCCAATCTTACACTTGATTGCTGTGAATTTTATTTGAAGCTCTTTTTTCACTTTTTTCATGTGAGTTGAATGATTGAAGTGTTGCTGTGATTTTATTATTAAACTGGAGTTACAATTTTACACTAATGGAGCACTTTCTTTATTCTTATATGTGCAATATTGAGGACTATCACGGTGATTCAGCTGAGATTGCATTTTCCATTTGTGGGATCATACACAAGCGAATTTAGCCTGACACAAGAGTGAAAGGCAAATTTATTTGGCGAGTGCGTTTTTCAAAGGGGAAGTTGGCACAGCACGGTGGTGAGGTGGAAGATTTACAGAAATAAGGAATTTTTTCACTGATTTCATGATTTATGTTATGGACTTTATATCACTTGTCACGTGGTGTTATTGAGTTTATTACACTATTATATAGTTTTATTGTTTTTTAGCGCTATTTGCTTTTCTCACTCAGATTGTTTTGAGTAAAGTTTTTTTCTGTTTTAGATGTACATATATAGACTGTATGATTCAAATATGCCAGTCCAGGTTGCTCTGCTCTGCCAGGCAGTCGGATTAGACTTTCACAACTGTATACCTGTGGTTATGCATGCGTAGCTGGCTCAGTCCACCGGCTGGGGGTTTATGATGACTCTCGCATATCTACTGAGTTACTATTGTATGCATTGTGACAATTTGGAACGCACAAGGTTTCTGTACCAATTCTATTTCAACTGGTTTCTGTTTTTTGGTTTTCTTTTTGACTTTCTGGTCAAGGTTATTTTTTCTTTATTTGGAATAATGAACACTAACAAAAATTGACGGATACAAAAAAAAAAATATGCCAGTGCAAATTATGAGATGCACCCAAGCTTTCTGAAGATGTAGAAAAAAAAAAATAATAATTTTGTCAGCACCTTTAAATAAGGTCGATCCTCCAGAGAGCACTATGTTGGAGAACAAAGTCCGCCTTAGATCCATGTCCGACTTCTGGATGGCAAATACTAAAACTTCATGAATTCCTTCACACTCCTCTCCAATAAGATCTGGTCGGAACAGCAGCTCAGGTGCTCGGAATCGGGCTGGACCGATCTACATAGAAGAAAAAACATCTAGAAAATTAACAAGACGACAGAAGCTGCAACATCTGACACATTCATAAATGTTGGCACTACTTGTCTACCACACCCAATGGTGAGTCACTCAGCACAGCTATCCCAGAATACCTTGTGATCTGTATAAAGGACAGCGTGGAGCTAATCAGCATGTCTATGTAGTTCTGAAACAAATACCCCACTGTCATGTTATGTCATCTGGAAATGATTTTTTATTAGGTTACAAGGGCATCTAATGAAAGAACCAATATGAACATAAAAGTCATATGAAAGGCTTCCAAGGTAAAAATAAACCACACACACACACACACACACTTATATATATAAAATTAAAAAAGAACTTTGCTCATTTGGCTGCGACAAACGCTGAGGGCTCATAGACATTGCCAGCGGTGTCATACAGACTGTCTGCAATCAGGGTTTTACATGTATGGATCCATGCAAGTACCAGCGTATACCTGCATACTGCCAATCATGTCTGCAGCTGTGCGCATCACCTGTGGCTCACAGGTGGAGAAATATGCACAAACATTTAGAGGTGCACTGAATGGAAATTTTGGTACCAAAACCGTAGGGTGCACTTGGCAAAAAAATAAATAAAAAAGCATCTAAACTGAAGTATGTCATGTTTGCCTTCATTGTAATATGTTCTGTTGCTAGGTCTACTGTATATGCAACCTTTTCAATTAAGACCTTTTTTTTTTTTTTATGTCAGAAAAAAAAAATACAAAAAAAAAAAAAAAAATCTAAAAATCTTTTAATGGTTTGCACTAACTTTGATCCGAGATATCCTTGGAAATATCAAAAATGAAATAAAACTAAAATCTGTACATCTGAATCACTAACGTAAACATACCCAAAATAGAGGATAATAAAAAAAAATGTAAATTGCATAAAATGAATTGCATTTTTTACCTCCTAATATGTGGAGTTCCTAAGTAAAACAGACACCACTGTAAAATACATTGTAATTAAACTCACCAATAAAAAACATGATACAAAGTAAAGCAGTCACACCCAGAGTAATAGAGTGATAGTAAAGCCCATCTCTTTTATAACAAACATTATATGCTTACCTACTCTGTGCAATGCAATTGCACAGAGTGGCCCTAAACTTCCTCTTCTCCAGTCCCCAATTGGCAATCCTGGCTCCTCCTCTAAATGTGCCCTCATAGCAAGCCACTTGCCATGGGGGCCCTCCTGCGGGCTCTATTCTGAGCCACACTGTTTCCATAGACTCAGACCGTGTGACTAGGCCCTCAACCCCATCACAGAATTTGACTTGACAGCAGTGGGAGCAGAAAAACCAGAGAGACCAGGAAGTGAGAGCCGCTAACAGCCAAGCACAGCGCTGGATCGCAATGGGGCTCAGGCAAGTATAAGGTATGTGTGTATAAGGTAAGGTAAGATAAGATAGGTGTGTGTGTTCTGTCTAGAAAATACGAGCAGTATGTTCATATTTCCAAAATGCACGATTTAGCTAATGATGACTGACAAGTCTCTAGTCCAGTGGTTCTCAACTCCTGTCCTCAGGACCCACTAACAGGCCAGATTTTAAGTATTACCTTGGTGAGATGCAGACTAGAATACTGCAATCCCTGAGCAGCAAATTATATCACCTGTGATGCATTTCAGTTATCTTGCAAACCTGGCCTGTTGGTGGGCACTGAGGACTGGAGTTGAGAACCACTGCTCTAGTCCATTACTTGGGTAAATACCTCAATTGTGCTTCCATCAGGCAAGTAATACTGGGCCTTCTCTGTCTCCAGTGTCTCATCTTTTTGTGGATTTATGGACAGGTAACACGCACGCTACACAGAACAAAAAAGAACAAATTATTCATAAACAATTTCGGTAACAGATTCTGACTTTAAAAAATACTAAATAATAGGTACCAAATGTAGAACAAACGTATTGATTAAAAAAGCAACCCAAGCAAAAGAAGAATCAATCAGTGAACTACTAATGCAATGTAAGAAACACTTCACTACATAGATCCATCTTAGACTGCTAGCTGCCTAAGAAAAATGGCAGGACTTCAATCAGAAGGCAGCCTGCCTACTGTAGATCAGTTCAAATTAAACATTTTATTGATTAGAATGAGTCTTTATTCCAAGCCGTTATAGTCCTGGCACCATAGCAATGTGCTAGATCATGGACACGGCCTGTTCACAAGCATCTCTTTTACGAGAAAGACATTTGGGCTTAGTTTGTCACAACTGTACAGATACAATAAACAAAAGAGGTAATGGCTATTTTGCAATATAACTTGTGCTGGAAAAGTGGCATTAACATTTTTTGGAAGAAGGTCACAGTGTGCCATAAAATCAAAATAAGCAATTTCAGTACAGAAGAGGAGCCTGTACAACTGTAAAAGACTGAAGGTAAGCCTGGAATTCAGCTTTAACTTGAAATTTGTTTCAAATGTAGTTAATTAACCTTTTCACACCGGTACCTCCTGGCCCTTTAAGAGGTTTACGACGCCAGGAGGTGGGGCAGGGCTTAAGAGCACTTGACCGCCATGATTGGCTTTCACATGATCCAAAAACTCCCTATAGCAAGTAGCGATTGGGAGCTTTGGGTTAGGTGCTGGTAACTGTGTCCGGCATGCACTCTCGGCACAGCTGTTAGGGCAGCAATTCACACAAATTTACATCCCTTCAGCACCAAGCACCAGGTGCTAAGAGGCCACATATTTGTGTGCGGCCGGCACCAAGGGGTTAAATGGACAAGTTTACCTTCCAATATGCAGCCCGACAATCTATAAAAATGTATATTCAATCCGGTAGACCTTCACGGTGGGAAATACTCTTGAGTTAGCAAATCGAAACTGAAGCACAATCTGACTGAACATGGTAAACTATCTGGAAATCTGCCCACAGACATGAACATCTGGCAATACCAAAAGTGTGCATTTAGGAGGATCCCCCCCACAGGAGTATTTGAGGGTGGTCAGATCAAGCATGTGTGCCCATGTACCCTATAAAGTCCATGGAAGGTTTAACTGTGTTTCAAACTCATACTCAACTCTTCACACATCAGAAAGAAAAGCACTACGAACCTCTTTGATAGTTTTGACTATTTCAAACTCAGCTGAGGTATGGAAGTCATAGCCCTCTTTCCGCAGGTACAGCCGGAGGAAGCGGGAGACATCTCGGCCAGCAATGTCAATCCTCATGATGGAATGAGGCATGGCAAAGCCCTCATAAATTGGCACTGCGTGTGTTACTCCATCTCCAGAGTCTAGAACCACACCCGTTGTTCTCCCTGTGGCATAGCTGGATAAAAGGAAAAGTGGGTTGATTATTTTCTTTTGTGAAACATAAAAAAAGAAAACAAAATTATTTATTTATGTTTTTTTTACAGCTGAACTCTGGGATAAGAAAATAACATCTAAAAACACAAGAGTTAGATGTATTCGTGCCTGAAACTTGATGTGCTTGAATGTATTTCTTCCAGATCTGTGCAATAAACCAGTGTAAAAAAAAATTCTGTGCAGAAGCTTCCTGTGATAAAGACCAAATCACTTCTGCTCTCTCTCCTTGTGCAGGGTGACTGGCAGACATATGAGTAAGTCACACATGTGCAAGTCACAAGCAAGTCTCAAGTCTTAACCTTCAAGTCTCAAGCAAGTCCCAAGTTACTGTGACGAAAAGCAAGCAAGTCAAGTCCCTGCTAGAAGTCAAGCAAGTCAAGTCATTTATTTTGGTCAAGTCACAAATCAAGTCAAAATACTGATCTACCCCATACTATAAAAATAATAGGAGGGATAACAATAAATAATATTGTTTATGTGCCCATACCTCACTGTGCCCGTGCCTCACTGTGCCCGTGCCTCACTGTGCCCGTGTCCCACTGTGCCCAATGCCTCACTGTGCCCGTGTCCCACTGTGCCCAATGCCTCACTGTGCCCGTGTCCCACTGTGCCCAATGCCTCACTGTGCCCGTGTCTCACTGTGCCCGTGTCCCACTGTGCTCATGCTTCACTGTGCCCGTCAGCCGTGTACCTGATCGGCGGCATCCCGGCGGCCATTCCAGTATTCAAAAGCCGCGCTTCCTCCTCGTCTGTGATAGGCGGAACACTCAATTTCCCAGCATTCAGTGTTTCGCCTATCATGGACATCCGCTCATCCTCATAACACAGACGAGGATAAGAGGATGTCCGTGATAGGCTGAACACTGCCTGCTGTGAAATTGAGTGTTCCGCCTATCACAGATGAGGAGGCACGGTTTTTGAACACTGCAATGGCCGCCGTCTGTCTGCATGACACGCTGATCAGGTAGGCAGACGGCGGCTTGCGGTTAGTGTTAGTGGTGCCAAGTCATTGCAAGTCATATAGCCCAAGTCAAAGTCAAGTCGCAAGTCATTAGTGACAAGTCAAAGTCAAGTCGAGTCATTTATTGAATTCTGTCAAGCAAGTCGCGAGTCCTCAAACAGGTGACTTAAGTCTGACTTAAGTCAAGTCATGTGACTCAAGTCCCCCACCTCTGGTGACTGGTCTTGTCTCCGCCCCCTTCTGTCATTTTCGTCAGGCAGCCTGTAGTGGGTGGGTCCTGCTGGGCCCATCCCACAGCCATTATATCTGCACAGGCTATACACAGCATAGTTATATCACAGATAGTTCTTCAAGGTAATATCTGGGTTAGCAAAGACATTTGGTGAACACAAAGTGGATTTATATCCTCTCTGGTTATATTTAAATGATTTTTGTCGGAGTTCAGCTTTAGATCACAGCAGTGCAAACTTGTTTGTGCTTGTTTATACAGCCTTGGCCAAAAGTTTTGAGAATGACACAAATATACATTTTCACAAAGTCTGCTTCTTCAGTGTTTAGATCTTTTTGTCAGATGTTACTATGGTATACTGAAGTATAATTACAAGCATTTCATAAGCGTCAAAGGCTTTTATTGACAATTACATTAGGTTTATGCAAAGAGTCAATATGTGCAGTGTTGACCCTTCCTTTTTCAAGACCTCTGCAATTCGCCCTGGCATGCTGTCAATCAACTTCTGGGCCACATCCTGACTGATGGCAGCTCATTCTTGAATAATCAATGCTTGGGAGGTTTGTCAGAATTTGTGTTTTTTTTTTTTTTTTGTTCACCCGCCTCTTGAGGACTGACCACAAGTTCTTAATGGGATTACGATCTGGGACCAAAAATTTTGATGTTTTGTTCCCCAAGTCACTTAGTGATCACTTTTGCTTTATGGCAAGGTGCTCCATCATGCTGGAAAAGGCATTATTCCTTACCAAACTGTTCTTGGATGGTTAGGAGAAGTTGCTCTCAAGAGGATATTTTTGTACCATTCTTTATTCATGGCTGTGTTCTTAGGCAAAATTGTGAGTGAGCCCACACCCTTGGCTGAGAAGCAACCCCACACATGAATGGTCTTAGGATGCTTTACTGTTGGCATGACACAGGACTGATGGTAGTGCTCACCTTTAGTCTCCGGACAAGGTTTTTTCCCCAGATGCCCCAAACAATCGGAAAGGGGATTCATCAGAGAAAATGACTTTACACCGTGCCCAGCGGTCCAATCCCTGTACCTTTTGAAAATATCACACTGTCCCAGATGTTTTTCCTGGAGAGAAGTGGCTTCTTTGCTGCCCTTCTTGACACCAGGCCATCCTCCAAAATCTTTGCCTCATTGTGTGTGCAGATGTATTGCCTGCTGCAATTCCTGAGCAAGTTCTGCACTGGTGGTGCCCCGATCCTGCAGCTGAATCAACTCTAGGAGACGGCCATTTTCATGGCATATATACATATACATATATATATATATACACATATATATATATATATACATATATATATATACATATATATATATATATATATATATATATATATATATATAAATAAAAAGGCCACATTAATAGCATACACAACCTGAGTGGTTTGACAAATGCCACCCCCCCCCCCCAAAAAAAAGGGGGGAGGTAAAAACAGACATTATATAATCTCATACTAAAATATGCCCATAATGTGAAATCAGTCTAAAGAACAACTGATGGTGCTGTAGTCTGTCACTTGGATAAGCTTGTAGGGACCATTCACACCTCAGCAATGCATCTACTCTATGTGAATGGCCCCCTCAATGCATTGTACAATAGAGCAAAATGCCCAAGAATGCATATACTGCATGTTGCAGTGGGCTGCATTGTGCATGTGTTCCTCTGTTGAGGTGCATCAGCAGTCCATTTATAATGAATAGGCTGCCTTAAAGTGGACCTTTTTTTTTTTTTTAAAGAAAAGTAAACAGGCAGGCTTTTTAATACAGAAGAAACATGCTATGTCTCTTCTTGTTTCTTCCGCATCAAAGTATTCTTTACCATCCTGCACACACAGTTCAGTGAACAATTTTGACATCTGCCAAGATGAATGATGTCATCTTGGTCCAGTCAAAACGGCCCAAGATCGGAACCCAGAAGACAACCAGCTGAAGAGGGTTGGCAGCCGGCAGGGAGCTTCTGGACGCTGTATTGCTGGAGTGGAGGGGAGTATAGTTCTGCTTTAACATAACATACAGTAACCATAATACACCTTTATGCATGTGCATTAACACACCACGATGGAACGCTGAATGGGCCCTCAAACTTAAGCCACAATACACCCTCATTAACTATTTATGCTTGTATATTACAGCTACTCCACTGAACAAAAGCCAAGCAGCATTTCAATATGGGGACCAAAGAGGTAGCAAAGAGACAGACAAAGTGGGTTGCCAAGGTCCGGTAAATTTGACCACTTATATGAGTGTCAGACACTGGTAAACAAGAGTGTTAAAAACTACCAGAGCTTGCTGTACTCACTTCAAGAGGGAAGGGCATGGAAAATGCGGGTAAAGCTGGCCACCCCCATCTAAAAAGGAGCGCCCTCTGCCTTCCCCTTGCTGCTACCCCTCCTCAATCTCTAAGGCTCCATCTAACCTACACTAAAGCCATTTTACATTGTATCCCTCTTCGCACCCCCCGTCACTAATGCCTCTTCTCTTCTTCCTCCCACCCTTCTATTACTTCTTCTCCTCCACTCCCTCTCACACTATCTCCCCCAGACCCCCAACATCCCCCTCTTTGCATATGGTCAACTTTTTAGGCTGATGTTAGTCACAGATTTCCCTTCCATGAGCATCTTTTTGCTTTAAGATTACTGCACCCCCTGTATCATCTGGACTCCGGCTCTTTGCACATTATTCTCCATTTTGGGATGTCTCTCTATTGAGGGACATGTTCACTGTTTATAACCAGTGCATACCCCATGCCTCAAATATGCAATTTTTGCACATTTTTCCCTACTGATGATCAACCTTAATGTACGGCATTTTTGAAAACTCCTTTACTCCTTCTCTGTTTGTTGTAATGTTTACCATGGCCCCCTGGGCCCTTTTCTGTATTCGCCTTATCTCAATAAAGTCTTTGTGGAACTAAAAGCTACCAGAACACTGGATATTTTCTATTTGATATGAAAAAGTTAGGGCTCAGACGGCAAATTAGTTCGGTCCTCCATGCAAAGCCACTGGCAGATCCACCTCAGAGCTTTGTGGAGACAGCCCAAAGGACACAATTGCATGTCAAACTTTGAGATGCAGGTAACAGCGGGTGCACAGATCCAAATACACAGTCTCTTTAATCAAGAGAAGATCCAGACTCCTTCAGAATTTTTTTTAAGTCAGCATCTACAAATACTGCAGCTGCTGACTTTTTATAGACGGACACTTACCTGTCCAGGGATCCCATAAAGTCCTCACTTGAGCCAATTCTTCAATTAGCTTCGGGTGCAGGTGCCGACATCTTGCAGCTTCACAGCCCGTTTTCTACCGCGCATGAGTGAGTCGCACTGCGCCTTGTGAATTGTCCCACAGTCTTCTGGGACCTGTGATGTGTCCCAGAAAACTGGAGATAGTAGGGGGAGCCAGCGAAGTTACGGGCCCAGTTCGCCACGGCAATCTGAGCCAGAAGTGGGAGCGGGTACCTGTCAAAACCAGGTATCTGCTCCCCTTACAAAAAAGGGGCAAATGTGGCAGTGGGGGGAGTTGCAAACAAGCAGTGCTTTCCCTTTTGGGCGGAACTCTGCTTTCAGACTCTGCATTGGGTACGGGCTTAATCGCCCGTCTGAATGAGCCAGTTTTTGTGCAGTGTATACACTGTACATGATAAAAAGAGAAAAGAAATTGCGCTCAGGATTAGGGGGTGGCAACTACCTGGCTGACACCAGATTGCCTCAATTGCGATCTTATGCAGCTACTAACCTGATAAACAAACAGTGGAACATAATATAGAAATAAATAGTAGCGCTAGACCCAATAAACGACAACAAAAAAATGATTAGATCGTGTTTAAATTCACCGTACATGAGTAGTGCATGAACCTATTAACTAATAAGTGATTGGTGAATAATCGTAACCTGATAATCAAAGGAGGTGAAAATGAATGTAAATGGTACAAAATATGATAAATGAATAAACATCTATTGAATGATGTCCAAATGTGACACACCAAGTCGTCAGTCCAAGTGTGCAAAAGAAACAGTGTTGAAGTCCAAATAAATGCTCAAATGAAAACACCCGTGCAGAAAAAATCCAGATACAAATTCAAACGTGTTGTCTGAAGAGTGACATCCACCACCATAAACAGGTCAGCAGCTTACCAGAGCTAGTTGGTCCCCTATTACGGAGGACCTCAAACAGCATCTATGTGAACTCAGTTGGATGATATTGGCTCCTACAGCCACCTCTTCATTCGGCGAAAAATGTTGACAAAATACAGCCTTGAACTCGCGGTGCCGGCCGGACACCGACGAGCAAACCCGTCCTAGGAGATCGAGCAGTAAGGGGATGACGTCACCACGTCGCTCGGTCCGCCCTACGCGTTTCGTGATAGGTCACTTCGTCTCTGTTTATGGTGGTGGATGTCACTCTTCAGACAACACGTTTGAATTTGTATCTGGATTTTTTCTGCACGGGTGTTTTCATTTGAGCATTTATTTGGACTTCAAAACTGTGTTTCTTTTGCACACTTGGACTGACGACTTGGTGTGTCACATTTGGACATCATTCAATAGATGTTTATTCATTTATCATATTTTGTACCATTTACATTCATTTTCACCTCATTTGATTATCAGGTTACGATTATTCACCAATCACTTATTAGTTAATAGGTTCATGCACTACTCATGTGCGGTGAATTTAAACACGATCTAATCATTTTTTTGTTGTCGTTTATTGGGTCTAGCGCTACTATTTATTTCTATATACACTGTACATGTTGAGCTCTCTATGATGGCCTATTTAACAGGACAGAAAACCAAGATCCTTCTCTTTATTAAATATAGAGTGTTGTGGGGCTCTTGACAGCCAAGGATTGTGTACTTGAACCCCATCTGTTTTCAGTTGTGCTTAGATCTATAAACACTGCTCATCATTAAGGATGATCTCTGGCGTGTTCTCACACCCCACGTGCAGAGCCCGCCAGGAAGTCGGCACTGTGCTGCGCTAATCACAGGCAGTGAGACATTTCCCGGCTCTGCACGTGAGGTGTGCGAACATGCCGGTGCTCATCCTTACTCATCATAGATCAAGGTAAAGGGCCAATCACAGCGGCCCTGTGATTGGCCCTTTACCACATGATCAGATGTGCCCAATCACAGCTGATCACATGTAAACAAATGCTGGTTATCTGCATTTCCTTCCTTCAGCGCTGTCACTGTGAGGTAAGAAAAGCCAATAACTGGCCATCTTGTGGTAGGTGACATTTACCCTGATAATTAGTACCCTGATTAATCGGTGCAGCCTCATCAGTGAAGAAAAAAAAAAATTACTTATTTGCAAAATGTTATAACAGAAACAAAGAATCTTTTGCTCTTTATTCGTTTGTTTAGCAAAAAAAAAAAAAAAAAAAAAAAAAACACACCAGTGGTGATTAAATAACACCAAAACAAAGCTCTATATGTCTCCAAAGAAATAAATTATAAAAATTTCATTTGGGTACAGTGTTGCAATTGTTATTCAAAGTGCAACAGCGCTGAAAGCTGAAAATTGGCCTGGGCAGAAAGGGGGTAAAAGTGCCCAGTAGGCAAGTGGTTAAGCAGACTGCAGAAATTGATCTGCACACAGCAAGACCAGCTGGCTCTATGGTTTTATGAACTCAACTAACAAAGTTTTAGCAGCCCAGAACACCCAGGCACTCATACACACAAGTCTTTAGTCACACCAGACTACACTTATTAAATCACAATGGTTTATAGTGCAGAATAAATGAATCCCAGGTGTGCAGCTGTTACAGTGCAAACACCAGGAACACACCAATGATTTAACACAGACATATCAAAGAAAGATAAGCTTAAGTCTCATGTATAAATGTGTGTGGGTGGTCTACAGTATCCAATTAGACTAGCAGTTAACATTTTTTTTTTGCAGATTAAGTAATAAAGGCAACTTCACTTCTACCAGACATTTTTTCACGAGAAACCTGGAGTCAGTAAGAGGATAACCATAAAAAACATGGAGCATAGATAAGCATAAAGATATAGAGTAGGACACTTACAGGCTCAACACAGCTTGCATGGAGATGAACAGAGCTGGAACATTAAAAGTCTCAAAGAAAACCTCTGCCGCTCGCTCGCGATTTTTCCGTGGATTCAAGGGAGCTTCTGTAAGCAATACTGGATGCTGTGTAAGAATTAGAAATCATTTAAAAAGAGGATCTATACTGAATGTGTTTTTACATTAACAACTAGTATTTTCTTAGTATGTTTTTTTTATTTTGTACATACAAGGTAAACTATATTGTCAAAAGCATGTAGACGCCTGCCTTTACATTCACATGATTGACATCCCGGTCTTAGTCCGTAGGGTTCAATATTGAGGTGGTCCAATCTGCAGCTATAACCGCTTCAACTCTTCTGGGAAGGCTGTCCACAAGGTTTAAGAGTGTCTATGGGAAGGTTTGACCATTCTTCCAGAAGCGCATTTGTGAGGTTAGGCACTCAGGCTGCTCTAAATCATCCCAAACATGTTCTATAAGGTTGAGGTGCAGGCCAGTTAAGTTCCTCCACCCCAAACTCAACGCACTCATCCATGTCTTTTTGGACCTTGCTTTGAGCACTGATGCACAGTCATGTTGGAACAGAATGGGGCCATCCCCAAATAGTTCCTACAAAGTTGGGAGCATGAAATTGTTCAAAATGTCTTGGTATGCTGACGCCTTAAGGAGTTCCCTTCACTGGAACTAAGGGGCCAAGCCCAACCCCTGAAAAACAAACAGACACCATAATCCCCCCTCCCCCCCTTCACCACATGATTTGGACCAGTTCACAAAGCAAAGGTCCATAAAGACATGAATGAGAGAATTTGGGGTGGAGGAACTTGACTGGCCTACACAGAGTCCTGACCTCAACCCGATAGAACACCTTTGGGATGAATTAGAGCGGAGACTGCGAGCCAGGCCTTCTCATCCACATCAGTGCCTGACCTCACAAATGCGCTTCTGGAAGAATGGTCAAACATTCCCATAGACACTCCTAAACCTTGTGGACAGCCTTCTTATAGCTGGAAAGGGTGGGCCAATTCAATATTGAACCCTACGGACCAAGACTGGGATGCCATTGAAATTGATGTGCGTGTAAAGGCGCCTGTATACTTTTAACAATATAGTGTACCTCCACAGGCCACCAATAACATTTTAACATATAAAGCCCAAACAAGCAAATTTCCGGCACTCAGATCAGGAATCAGGTTTGAGATGGCAGCATATCAGAAGAAGAGGGCAAAGAGGTGTTATTTATGTGAAAAGTTATGGGGTCTATTTAAAAAAGCTTTCATCCAAGATGTACAAATATTTTTTCATTTGGGGGAAAAAAAATGGGGAAGGAGACACACAGACACAGAGTTGACAGGCAGAGAGGAGGGGGTGAGGGTGAGAGAGGAGAGCTGAGAGTATGACGGAGGGACGCACTCTGACCAACGTGGTCAGTACAGAGAGGGGGCTACAGTAAGCGGCAGGTTTTTTTTTTTTACCGTTTTAACCACTTCCCTACCCGCCCATAGTCAAATGATGTCCACAGATGGGATATCCCATCCTGGGTGGACGTCATATGACGTCCTGGGCTTTGTGGGGGGATATCTGAATGATGCCTGCAGCTAGAGGCATCATTCAGATATTCTTGTCTTCTGCCGGTGATTCTGCGCACCATAAGAACGATCATAGCGGCGGTTCCGCTGCTTGATCGTTCTTATAGGCAGCGGGAGGGGACATCCCTCCCGCCGCCATCCGGTGCCCGGAGAATGAATCGTCCGGCGCCGGAGGTAAAGCATAGAGATGACTGGTGACCAGATGGCCACCAGTCATCTCTATGACCGGACGCCCGGGCGCGATGTGATGACGTCACACCCGGGTTCTCAGAAGTAAACAAAGCCGCCATTGCGGCTAGTAAGCATGAGATCGGTGACATTTTTTTCACGATCTCATGCTTTCCAGCCTGGAGGAGAGATGTGGGGTCTTATTGACCCTGCATCTCTCCATAAAGAGGACCTGTCACACACCATTCCTATTACAAGGGATGTTTACATTCCTTGTAATAGGAATAAAAGTGATCAAAAAAAAAATAAAAAATGTAAAAGGCCCTTGTCCCCGGTAGCTCGCGATCAGAAGCGAACGCACACGCAAGTCCCGCCCACATATGTAAACGCCGTTCAAACCACATATGCGAGGTATCGCCGCGTGCGTTAGAGCGCGTGCAACAATTCTAGTACTAGACCTCCTCTATAACTCTAACCTGGTAACCTGTAAAAATTTTCAAAGCGTCGCCTATGGAGATTTTTAAGTACCGAAGTTTGGCGCCATTCCATGAATGTGCACAATTTTAAAGCGTGACATGTTAGGTATCTATTTACTAGGCGTAATATCATCTTTCATATTTTACAAAAAAATTGGGCTAACTTTACTGTTTTGTTATTTTTTAATTCATGAAACCATTTTTTTTCCCAAAAAAAAAAAAAAGGCGTTTGAAATATTATTGCGCAAATACCGTGCAAGAAAAAAAGTTGCAAAGACTGTCATTTTATTCCCTAGGGTGTCTGCTAAAAAAAACCCATATATAATGTTTGGGGGTTCTGAGTAATTTTCTAGCAAAAGAATAACGATTTGTACATGTAGGAGAGAAGTGCCAGAATAGGCCCAGTATTGAGGTGGTAAAAAAAAGCCCGGGGTTGAAGTGGTTAATCTGCTTTAAGAGACCAGAATTTTATTTTATTTTTTGGGTTAACAAGCATTTTAAAGTGTAAAGGCTTACCTGTAAGTTCTGTAAATATCTCCTAAACCTACACGGTTTAGGAGATATTTACAATAGAGACTTGCGCTGATATCTACGGCACATGCGCCGTAGACAACGGCGCAGGAGCACTTTAGAAACGGCGATCGTGCCATTTCTAAAGGAGGACATGCCGTCACTGGCGGCTCCCATGCACATGCGCGGGAGTGACGTCATTGCGGCTTCAGCTAATCACAGCGCCAGAGCCGTGATACACGGAAGAAACACCGGGACAACATGTCGCCGGCCGGTGCTGTGTCGTGCACCGCAGCGGGGGCTTCGATCCCAGGTGAGTATTACATAATGAGCTAGTATGCTATGCATACTAGCTCATTATGCCTTTGCCTTGCAGGTGTTAGTTTTTTGAAGTGGTTGTAAAGGTAATAAAAAAAAAATAAAAAAAATAAAAAAGTTTACCTGCTCCTTTTCTGGGGTCCGCTGCTAGTGCTCCCAGGCTCCCCCACCCTTCCAAGTGCCTCTATAGCAGGTCACTTGCTTTGGGGGCACTCATGCAGGTTTTATCCCGAGTCTGTTTGCCTATTGTATTCACAGTGGCTCAGCCCCACCCCCTGCTCGCTCGCTCTCTCAGGGGCATTGCTGGATTGAGAACAGGCAAGTATCCCTCTGTTTTCAACATAAACTATTAAACAGGGCCAATTTGGTTGTTTTGCAGGCTAGCAAGTGTGCTGGGAAATCTTTTGTTTGTGATGTGCATGGCCCTTCCATGTACACCTTGCTGCAAAGGCCAGTTATAAATTAGGAGGGTGGTTGCCACTTTTCTTTAAAATATTTTGGGGGTGGGGGGGAATCAGGGAGTAAACACAAAAGGTTTTTTGTTTTTACCTTAATGCAGAGAATGAATGAAGGCAACAAAACATTAAGCATTTAAACCACTTTAATGTAAAACTAAAAGCAAACCTTCTGGTGACTTAGAGGCCCAATGGATTTCCAGGGATTTCTTCTCACTTCCTGTTTGGGTTATGGGACAGGAAGTGAAGATAAATCCCCCCAATGGGATACAGATGGCGAAAAAAAAAAAGTCTCTCCTGTGGTTCTACCTTAACTTTCCAATGCCACAATTGAGAAAACACCTTCCTCATACCAAAATAAGAGGGGGGGGTCTGTCCCACTTTGATGGGGGACACTCACATATGTTATACAGCTACAAAATTGAAGCCGCAATGCAGGTAAAAAGACGATTGCCAGAAGAAATGAACTACACAGCATATGGAGTGTTTGTTATTTTCTTAGGGGACAACCCCTTTAAGGATAACGTCGCCATACCTCTTCTGAAAAAGTCTGCAGCTGATCTTTTGAATAGACATACTGCCAGATACGTTCCATGTCATTCCAGTCCTTTACAATGCCGTGTTCCATGGGGTATCGGATAGATAGTAAGCCTCTGTGTTCCTAGAATAGTAATGTATGTCAGTATTACAATAGAATATCTCCTACAGGCTAAACACTTCAAGAGATATTCAGTGGCTCGTTTACACAGAGTGGTCACAGTAACTCACCTCTGCCTTTGGTCCAATAAATAAATCTCCTTCCAAGGCACCAGCCATGACCCGAATATGCTTTGGCCGCCCAACACTATGAAGAAATACAACCAAACGTTACAACCTTCACCATGTACAGCAGCATACTGGTTCATCCATAAAGAAGTACTTACTAGTTAGGAAAGCAATACTTTGGGATCTGATCCCCAGCAAAGCCAGCTTTAATGACTCCAGAGCCCTAAAGAGAGAAAAATTACAGTATAAGAACAGTAATTACATTACCATAGCTGTACAATGTATAATACCAGAAGAGGTACAGGTGACAAAAAGAACAATGGAATTCTAAAGCTACGCTTTTACATTTCTAATTCATAGATTTTCAGCAAAGAGTTAGAGAATCTCTGGTTTTAATTTTTTATAAAGATTGTTAAAGTGACACTAAACTTTGGTTTAAAAAAAAAAAAAAAATTGTACTCAATCAAGTACCGTCCATTGCCCTCAGCCTCCTCCAAATTTGTTTGCTGTGACCCGACTTCCTGTTAGAGGGTGGCCGTTTGTCCTCACAGTATGCAGGAACATACAATGCATCTGGAAAGTATTCTCAGCGCTTCACTTTTTCCACATTTTTACGTTACAGCCTTATTCCAAAATGATTAAATACATTATTTTCCTTGAACTTCTACAAACAATACCCCATAATGACAATGCAGGTTTTTGACAGGTACCCATCCCTACTTCAAGAGATCTTGCAGCAGCGAGATCACTTGAAAATTTGGCTCTCCTCTTACTTCCCCCGCCGCTGGGCCATTCAGAAAGCACAGCGTGCTTTGCAAGTAGGGAACAGGTTTCCCTTACCGGCAATGGAGGCGGCAGCTCCCGAGAGCAGATGGAAACATCCACTGGGGTGCCAACATCACTGGATTCCAGGACAGGCAAGTGTCCCAATATTAAAAGCCAGCAGCTACAGTATGTGTAGCTACTGACTTAAAATTTTGGTGACTCTGCTTTAAAATCCAGTAATATACTTGTTTCACCCTGGTCTGCAGCACATGCTCAGTTGCTCTCCATTTGTAGACAATGCAGAAAATTGTAGAGGCCGATCTGCTGATCGCAAGCAATTTGATAGTTTGACAGTTTGGTTGAGGACACAAGCAAATAAGACAGTTGACAATCCGGGCATTCCAGGAATGTAACCGGTTTTTGAAACTGTTAAAGCAATAGTAAACTCAGATGCTTCAACCCTAATTTTCATATAATGCAACTGCAACATATAAAGTTATTGTGAATCAAAAGTGCCACATGGCAAAGCATATGGAATGCTTCTTAAGCCCCGTACACGCGATCCGAAAATCAGACGACAGATCGTCCATTTTTTATTTTGCATGCTAGCCGCATATCCAACATGAAGGGTTTACTAAAGTTACGAAAATTCCCGTACGACAGAATAATAAAAAAAAAATCATAAGTGATGTCATGTCTTGTATTTCCATACTATCTGGTATCATATGAGAATAATTTTTCGTCCTTGTATCGGATCATCTGTCCTGATCAGCTCTCGAAAGGTCTGTACTAACAATACGATTATCGTACGATCGCTTCAAAAGCAATATTTTTCGTACGATTTTAGGAAAAACATTCTAACTTCGGCCCTTACTCGCTCTCCATGTCCATAATCTCGCTCATGCTTAGTACAACAGTGCAGCTCTCCTGTGCAATACGGCTCTCTCGTGCTCAAACACTGCTCTCTCTGGCTCTCTACCGTGTAACACGGCTCTCTCGTGCTCTCTACCGTGTAACACGGCTCTCTCGTGCTCTCTACCGTGTAACACGGCTCTCTCGTGCTCTCTACCGTGTAACACGGCTCTCTCGTGCTCTCTACCGTGTAACACGGCTCTCTCGTGCTCTCTACCGTGTAACACGGCTCTCTCGTGCTCTCTACCGTGTAACACGGCTCGCTCCCCTGTAACACGGCTCTCTCGTGCTCGCTCCCCTGTAACACGGCTCTCTCGTGCTCGCTCCCCTGTAACACGGCTCTCTCGTGCTCGCTCCTGTGTATGACAGCTCGCTCCCATGCAATATTGCTCTCTCCTGTGCAATACTGCTCTCTTGTACCCTCTCCTGTGTAATACTGCTCTCTCGTGCAATACGGCTCTCTCCCGTTCAATGCGGCTCTCTCCTGTGAAATACTGATCTCTTGTGCAACACTGCTCTCCCCTGTGTAATACTGATCTCTCGTGCCCTCCTCTGTGCACTACTGCTCTCTCGTGCTCTCTCCCGTGTAATACGTCTCACTCGTGCCCTCTCCCGTGTAATACGTCTCACTCGTGCCCGCTCCCGTGTAATACTGCTCTCTCATGCTCTCTCCTGTGCAATACTGCTCTCTCATGCTCTCTCCTGTGCAATACTGCTCTCTCATGCTCTCTCCTGTGTAATACTGCTCTCTCATGCTCTCTCCTGTGTAATACTGCTCTCTTGTGCAATACTGCTCTCTCGCGCTCTTCTCTGTGCAATACTGCTCTCTCCAGTGCAATATTGCTCTTTCACGCGCAATACTGCTCTCTCGCGCTCTCTCTCATGTAATACGGCTCTCACGTGCTCTGTTCTGTGTTGCACTCGCCGCTTCTACAACCCCTGTGACGTGCCGAGTCACATTGGGTTAAAACTCTGCTTGTGAATGAGAAGCTAGTCTTGCGGAATCTTGAGGCTGATGCCAGGCAAAGGAAAAGATGTAGACCTGGCATGTAAACACCATTTTTCCAGAAAATTTACGATTGCACTAAAAGAAAGAAGGTAGAAAGTGATCTACACACAGCGACTAGTTTAAATTAAGTAAAATGTTGGAAATTTAACAGGATGGGTTTGGTGCTGCTTTACGATTTACTGCTGTTCAGGGGCTCCGGGCTTCAGAAAAATGGCAGCCTCCAGTAAGATGAAACAGGAACAATACCGGAGGCAATTTAGAGCACACACTACTAATTTTGGTAGCATATTTATTAACCATTTCAGCTCCCTGACAAGGCAATTTTTTGCGATATGGCACTGTATAGCTTTAACGGACAATTGCACGGTCGTGCGTTACTGTACCCAAATAAAATTGATGTACTTTTTTCCCCCACAAATAGAGCTTTCTTTTGGTGGTATTTGATCACTTCTGCTGTTTTTATTTTTTGCGCTATAAACAAAAAACACCAACAATTGAAAAAAAAAACAATATTTTTACTTTCTGCTATAATCATATCCAATAAAAAAAAAAAAAAAAAAAAAAGTCATCAATTTAGGCCAATTCTGCTACATATTTTTGTTAAAGTGTATGAAGAGCAATGGTACAAGGCAAGATGAAATGATTCCATAGGTATCTAATCCATGGGTCCCATACTCTAACAAACGACCCCAGGACGCTCACAAACTAGACCTACTCCCAAGAGATAATTCTCTAGTCACGGTGCCGTAGTTCACCCCCCCCCCTTCTCTCCTTTATCTGCCCCCTCCTCTACACTTTCCCCCCCCATCTTTTTTTGTTTAGGGGGAGACTCTTAATTATTAGGTCTCAATTTCTGTATTATTCTGTTGTGATATTTTGCTTGCTCGCCCTCGGCTGACCATTACCGACTTGGGCTATAGATGGAGACACTTGGGCTATAGATGGAGACACTCGCGCAATGGGAGGAACCAGACTCCCCCGGTAGTCAGATGGGGATCTGCTCCTTCCCAGAGGGTGGATTCCTCAAGTCTTTCGGTATGTTCAATGTATGACTCCCTAATTATACGGTGCAATGAAAAGCCCAGATCTATATACTTTGTATTGTTAAACTTCAATAAAAACTATTGTAACATAAAGTGTATGTATGAAAATTGGTTTGCGCAAAAGTTATGGCGTCTACAAACTATGGGATAGATTTAAGGACTCGATATTTTTTAAAATATTTTTTACTAGTAATGGCAGCGATCTTTAGCGGGACTGTGACATTGCGGTGGACAAATCTGACACTAAATTACACATTTTGGGGACCAGGGACACCAATACAGTGATCAGTTATAAAAAATAAATTAAAAAAAAGACCGGTCACTGTATAAATGACACTGGCAGGGGAGGGGTTAACACAAGGGGCAATAAAGGGGTTAAGTGTGCTCCTAGGGAATGCTTTCTAACTGGGGGGGTGTAGACTTGTAGTATGTCTATTGATCTATGGCAGGGATCTCCAAACTACAGTCCTCCAGCTGTTGTGGAACTACACGTCCCATGAGACATTGCAAAACTCTGACATTCGCAGAAATGACTGGGCATGATGGGAATTGTAGTTCCTGAACTGGAGGGCCATAGTTTGGAGATCACTGATCTATGGGAAGAGATATACAGAGCAGCCAGACAGCTCCTGTGTGACCGGCCTCTCCCTGCACCCGGTTAGCGTCGCCCATACTGCACGGACGGGAAGTGCACATTGCCTATACAATGCCAGCCGTACCCCGCCACACTGCACTCTGTGATCACATCCTGCTCATTCTATTGCCAACCTAACTCACATAACGGGCCCGCCTCCTCCACACCCAACCCCGCCCCTTCACATGGGCTCCAAACACAACTCAGACCCCAGCTGCCAATCAATCTACCACCCAATCAGCCCTCTAGGAGCGGACAAGTGACGCCAGTCACCCCCGCCCCTTTTCCTCCAGATGAGTGGCGGCGAACTTAGCCAATAGGAATGCACACCTCCGCTGTCTACCACGCCTACCCAAGCCCCAGGGCGTGTCCTGTGGCGGCCATCAAGTTAGGGTGACTTCTCAGCTTTATCACCCCCCAAATACCCGAGAAATAAAATAGCCAAGCCGCGTCTATGGAGGCTTCCCCTCTCCCCGTGTACGCACAGCCCGCCGGCCTGCCCTGCTGCTGAGTACTAGAGCAGTGCTGTCAGTGTGTGAGGAGGGCGCGGTTGCGATAATGACAAAGGGGAAAATTAATGGCAGCGCCCCCTCCGCCCTCCTTCACTGTACAAATCCCCGACCCTGCCAGAGGAAGGGAGCTGTGTGCAAATGTCTGCGGCGTGCAGCTCTACTCACATTATCAATCACAACGGGCTGGTTTGCGATCACATCGTATGACTCCATGGCGGCTTCCTCCTGTCCAGGAGATGACGGGCCGGCTACAGCTGCTACTGCGCCTGCGCACACAACACTAATGGACGGGACGGCGCTCAGCCTCCTCTGCGCATGCGGGAAGCCCAGACATTGACTGCCCATGCGCAATTGAGATGAGTGGGCTGGCTATAGATGAGGGAGACATGGAAAGTGTGAGATCATACAGTATGCTTCCAAACTGCAGCTACAGGCCACTGAGGCCAGGATGTGGCCCTTCTGCCTTTAACCACTTGCCCTTCGGAAAAATTACCCCCCCTTCATGACCATGCACTGCGTCATTTTAACTGACAATTGCACGGTTGTGCAACGCTGTACCCAAATAAAATTTACATTCTTTTTTTCCCTACAAATAAACCTTTTTTTAATGGTATTTGATCGCCTCTGCATTTTTTTTTTGCTCTACAGTTAAAAAAAGACCAACAACTTTGAAAAAAAATAATATATTTTTTACTTTCTGCTATAAGGCCCCTTTCACACTGGGGCATGAGGTGCGTCGGCGGTAAAGCGGCGCTATTTTTAGCGGCGGTTTTCCGGCAATTTCGTGGCGCTATTTGGCTGCTAGCGGTGCGTTTTTACCCCACCTAGCATCCGAAAAAGGGTTAAAAACCACCGCAAAGCACCTCTGCAGAGGCGCTATGCCGGCGGTATAGCCGTGGTGTCCCATTGCTTTCAATGGGCAGGAGCGATATACACACCGCTCCAAAGATGCTGCTAGCAGGACTTTTTTTACCATCCTGCTAGCGCACCGCTCCAGTGTGAAAGCCCCCCGGGCTTTCACATTGGAGAGACAGCAGCCGCTGTTTCAGGTCGGTTTGCAGGCGCTATTTTTAGCGCAATAGCGCCTGCAAACCGCCCCAGTGTAAAGGGGCCTAAGGGCCAATTCACGCCAAAGAAACGCAGTCCGGATGTATACAAGATGCTTTTCTGCATGCGTATTTTTGATGCGTTCCAGTGCATTTTTACCCTTCTTTTTTCTTAACCTTAAATAATGGCATGTGTGTTCCACTAATCCCCCCATCAACACCAGTGATGGGGTACCATTCCTCCCAATTATACTAACCATGGGACATTATTACTCCCATTGTCATCAATAATGGGGAATTATTCTTTCTTCTGACTCAAACAATGGGGCACTCTTCCTCCCACTGACATCAACAATGGGGCACTATTCTTTACAATCATACCAATGATGGGTCACTATTCCCCCCCACTGACACCAACAGCGGGGCACTATTCTTTAGATTGACACCAACAATAGTGCATTATTCCTTCCACTGACAGCAATCATAGGGGCATTACTCCTCACACTAACTACAGGAACAAGGTCTTTTTTTTTTTTACTCCTACTGCTCACCAACCCCAAAGCAGTGTTTACTCCAATTGGCCACTTAAGCCTCGTACACACGGTCGGACTTCCATCGGACTTTTCCGTGGATTTTTGTCCGAACGGAGTTGGTTGGGAACACCCATAGCATACACACGCTCTGACTTTTCTGCAAATTTTCTTAAAACTTCTTACAACATCGCGTGTTTTTTCTGCTCTTTACTGCCACCCTTTGGTCAACTTCTGCTATTGTTGGTTGATTTTAACATTAGTTGTTTTGTCCATCGGACTAAAGTCCGATGGTTTTCTGTACACACGGTCGGACTTTGCTCTATCGGACTTTTGTTGAGCAAAAGTTTGTCCGTTTGCAGACCCAACTTTTGTCCGATGAAATCCAAAACCAAACGAAAAAAGTTTGTCCGATGGAGCGTACACACGGTCGGATTGTTGGTCCAACTTGCTTAAAACGAAGTTTGTTGGGCAAAAGTCAGACCGTGTGTACGGGGCTTTACTGTATGTTGGGATATTTTCTACTCCTTCAGGCTACGGTCTGGAGCACAGTGAGCTGACTCTTTGTTTAGAACGTTTGAGGACCCTTGCCTGTATTGCATAGTATAGCAATAAATTAGCTTTTATCTTTAGCTTGTTCAATTAAGTTTTGAAAATGAAAACTAGCAGCTGACTGGTTGTCATGCACAGCTGCTCTAGATTCTGGCTGCTGCAGTTTTGATGAATTCCCTTCTCTGTATCGTTTTCTCCGTGCTAGAGGAGAAGTCTTAAATAAAGTCATAAAACTGATTTTAGTATTTGTTTTCATTATTTATGTGTAAGTGTGTATCCTTTTACATGCAGGTGTTTGAGTAAAAGAAGAGGAAAGGAGGAGAAAAAAGGGAGGGGGAAAAGCAGATAGATTAGGATCAGAGGAACAATAGAAATGGTAAAGAAAGAAAGAGGGAAGAAGTGAGTCGGTCCAGGGATCCTCCAGCCATTATTGGCATCAGTCTCCTGAGACCTGCAAATAGTTTAGCCAAGGAGACCAAACTTTTTCAAAGGTTGGTTGCTTAACTTGTAAGATGCTCACTACCTTTTAGTTCAGCATGATTTTTTTTCATTATTTATGTGTAAAGCCCTGTACACACGGGCGAGAATCCCGTCGAAAAAAAACGTTGGTTTTCTCGACGGGATTCCTGGCAAGCTTTTCTTGCCAAGCCCTGTGTACACACGCACATTCAAAAGAACTGCCGTTCTTTTGAATGGCAAGATTGCGGTGACGTCATCGACTACGACGAACATGCGCTCGTCACATTCGATGCTGTCGCCGCCATCTTGCTTCACCCTACACTACCCTTGTAAGCTACCGAGCATGCGTCAAAATCTCATCGAGCATGCGCGGGCTTACCTGGGACCAGGTAAGCATGTAGCCTCGTACACACGCACGGTTTTCTCGTCGGGAAACAGACCGACGAGAGCCCGACGAGAAAATAGAGAGCAGGTTCTCTATTTTTCTCGTTGAGATTCCCGGCAGTTTTCCCGACGAGAAACCATACACACAAACGGTTTTCTCGAAAAAAAGCTCTCCCAGCATCTTGTGTACGAGGCTTAAGTGTGTATCCTTTTACCTGCAGGTTGCTACTTCCCTCCTTCATACAGTATATGCCAGATGTTTTCCTGATCAGCTGTCTTCTTGCGCTGTAGGAGTTAATAGCCATCACTGCTGGTCTAAAAAGTTAAAGCGGAGTTCCACCCACTTTTGAGAGATGGTCTTAAAAACAAAAGACCACCCCTCCACCCCTCGTTTTTGGATATTACATTTTTTTAATATGTGTACTTCCAATCCATCCGGGCCATGGCGCAGGACGTCATATCCTTTTGTGCAGCGAGCCCCCCCCCCTCTGTCTTCTGGGACTTGTTTGTGTCTCAGCAGCCAAGCTGGTGATTCACGAAGCACCATGTGACTCACGCATGCGCAGTAGGAAACAGGCACTGAAGCCGCAAGGCTCCACTGCCGATTACCCTTAGTTAGAATGGTGGCGCCTGCATCCGATCTGGTGGACGGATCGGCCTCGTGGGGCCGACATCGCGAGATTCCTGGACAGGTAAGTGTCCCTATTAAAGGTCAGAAGCTGCAGTGTTTGTAGCTTCTGACTTTAAAAAAAATAAAACAATGCTGCTGGAACACTTGTCCACCCCCTTTTGCCTTCTCTGGCATTCATAAAACACATATTAACATTCTCCCACTATGCATTGCATTCTGTAAATGGGGGAAGAGCAGCTAAAGGACATGATCTCCACCACTAATTCAAAGAATGAAGGAAAGGAAAAAACCTTAGACAAAAAAAAAAGGGGGAGGCAGTTGAGAAAGGTACAGGATGGATGATATGACATATAGCATGTTTTAACCATTTTATACTCTATCCAACCCTGAAAATGAAATTTGGTGTTGGATATATTTTAGGCTACTTTCACACTGGTGAGCTATAGTGCTAAAAATAGCGCCTGCAAAGCGCCCTGAAAGAGCCTCCTCTTTTACTGCAACGGCGCTTTGCGGGCGGTTTTAACCCTTTTTCGGCCGCTAGCGGGTGTTAAATGCGCCCCGCTAGCGGCCGAATAGCGCTGCAAAAACGACGGTAAAGCCGCCCGTGCCCCAGTGTGAAAGTAGCCTAAAAGTAAATCTGTTGCTAAACAGGCAAATAATGATACCTGCATGGACCTTCAAATGCTTCTCCAATATCCAGGGGTAACTGTAACATGCAAATCTCTGCAAAGAGCATGCATGTGTGCTGTGTACGTTGGAAGTGCTGGGATTTTCGCTGGGCTTCACAGCCAAGTGTGCACTGCGTGAGTCGCGCTGCACGCTGTGATTGGTCGGGCAATCTTGTGGGACCTGTGACATGTCCCAGAAGATTGCAGTGAGGGGGGAGACACGATCTTCCTTCTGGCATCGCGGAGCCAGGGGAGGAAGTGGGAGCTGGGTGCCTGTAAAAACAGGGTACCCGCTCCTCTCCCCAAAAAATTACATGCCAAATGTGGCATGTCAGGGGGTCACCAGTACTTAAAGCGGAAGTTCAATTTTTGGGTGGAACTCCGCTTTAAAGTGGATGTAAACCCGATTCATGAAATTTGAGCTGGGCACATATATCTGCAGTATTTTGTTATCTCTCTTCAATGAGTTAAGTCCCATAGCTCTCTCCTGAACTGTTCCTCTGTTATCAGCCTGATAACTTCTGACAAATTCTCAGACTTTTTACACAAAAGCAGCCTGAATCTTCTGTCAGGGGAGGTTGCTAAAATAGATTAGCAGGGAGCAGGTCCTATTACAAAACAGCTCTGAGAGTCTCTTCCTATGATGAGAGGGGGTGTGTGCCTTTCCTCCAATCAGCAATGTTAGCTATCTTAGCTGTATGCCCGGACATCACACTCTGTGTTAACCAGGAAGAGAAAATCTCCTAACACAAACTCGACTTTCTAAACAGTATATAAATGTGACAACAGCAGATATACATGTAAAACCTATGTAGGGAGATTTGGTTCATCCCTGTGTATCATCTGAGGCTGTTCACTTCACTGGGTGTATGGAGGGTTTACATCCACTTTAAGGCAAAAATAACATGACACCTGGGGTTAGTACTGAAAGAATCGCTAAATGCAGACAATCATATTTACATATACCATTCAGAGGTTGTTTTGCCAATCTACTGCTCCACGACCCAGAAAATATTGCATATTATCCAGGCGATTCTGACAGGCTAGTTGACTAGAGAGACGTGGTGGGGCACGGCCTAGGTTCAAAAACCTTTCAGTATCATTACGCCACTCACCAGGCATGACATCCCCAGACAGAGTATCTTCTTGGTCCACCATGGATTGTAGCATGTAGGTGGAGGTAATATGCCTTAAGAAATTATGCAACACACAGCAATAATGAACTATAGTGTCAATTTTTGGGGGGCTACATTTATTTCTGTATGGAAGATACAAAAGCGGTTAGCCATAATACCAAATGCATTTTCTACAACTCGTCTGGCATGAGATATCCTGTAATTAAAGATTTTTTGATCAGGTGTAAGGTTTTTATGGGCAAATGGTTTCAACACATGGTCAGATAATGCAAATGCATCATCTGCAACAAATATAAAGTTTAGTCCTTCCACGGTGTCCTCTTGGGATAGTAGATTCAGAAGTCCATTTTTTAAACAATGAGAAAATGCGGTTTTCTCAATTATTCCCCCATCTGAATTTCATCCATTTTTGCCAATGTCCACAAAGATAAACTCATACTTTGCATTCATGATTGCCATTAGGACGATGCTAAAGTCGCCTTTGTAATTAAAATAGAAGGAGACAGATTTTGCTGGGGGCGTTATGCGAACATGCTTCCCGTCTATGGCGCCACCAAAGTTGGGGAAATTCCAATAGTCGTTAAATTGTTTAGCTGTTGCTTTCCATTCCCCCATAGATGCTGGTAGCTGTGAAAGGTAAATATATATGCTGAAAACATTTTTAGGCTTAATTATCTAAGAATTTTATTTTTTTTGTTTATTACACAGGATCTATTTGCCAATGAATCACAAACTGTCACATCACCACCAGAAAGCAGGAACAAAAAGAGAAAGACGAGGTAAGAGTCTACAGGCAACTTTCTACTACAAGCATCTGCAGCATTAAATCAGAAGAGGGATGAATGTGATGACCTGGGTGCATTTACTGCCAAGAAAATACGCCGGATGTCAGAAGACCAAAAAAAATTACTGGAACCATTACTCATTTAGCTTCTTAATAAAGGCTTAAGAGGGGAGCTCACCACAAATTATCTCAACAACCTCAACAAATGCATCAGTGGCATGTACTATTCACACAGCAAGATCGTCCACAAAACAATTGGGGACATGATTATCAATACACATCTTTGTGAATAACATACATTTGGTTTAAAACAATTTATGCTTGTCAGTTTGACATGTTATGAACTAGTTTGAGTTTTCTCATATGTTTAGAGCTTCAAAATGCAAAGATTACCAAAGCAAGCTCTGTTGTACAGTGTTTGAGAGTTAAAAATAAAAGCACTGTGTAAAATACCTTTTAAGTATTCGTCTTGCATGATTTTTATGATGGCTTAACAGGTCTCATGTATGATGTGGCCTAGCAACTGGGCAGAGATTCCAGTGGTGAACTTGAGGTCTTCAAAACTTCAGTTGCCAGGAAACAAAGTCTCTGCTCCGCTGTGATGCTTGGTCTTAAAACCGTGTCCTTTTTTGTTATGAGGGGTGACACTTAACTCAGAAGCAGCTGAAAGGACTCATCAGGCATCCTCAGGTAGTTCCGATAATCATCAGGATTGTTTTCCTTGAGCTCCTGAACCAATCTCATATGAGAGAAGATATCACGGTTTTTCAGCCACTCTTTACTCCATAACCTTCGCCTTTTGCTTCTGGGCTCCTCTGCTTGCGGTATAGCCATCACTAGAAGCATTATTATGGCAATGGTCCTCTCATCCACATACATATTGAAAGTGGTGCTGATGTAGGTAATGCAGGAGAGCTGCTCACTACGCACAAGGTTCGTTCTGACGAACGAACGTTGCTCCTCTGGGCAAATATGTAAACCACAGGAAGCCAGGGTGCAGAGGTCAACATTTTTTATCACTTCTTTTTTATATGCAAAAACCGCACGACAAAACGATAAATTGATGTTCATAAACGATTTATTGTTCGAAAATCGGTCATTGCCTGATGGCACAATCGTTTGTTCTCGCGAACGTATGTTCGTTTCTCAAAAGCGCACTCAGACGATTTTTCATCTAGTGTATAAACCATACCAGGCCACATGCCACATGCCCTCAACATGGGCAGGGTGCTTTGGGGTCCCCCGCCCCCCCCCCCCTATGTGAAGACAGTTGTTGACAATTCCTTTATTAAAAAGGAAGAAAAAAAAGTGTCCCGCGATATCCATCCATCTTTAATGGACCCAAAAAATTGAGAAAAAAAATTGAATGGAGGCGTCCCGCTGACTGCTGTCTTTTCGCAGTGACAGCTGTTATATAGGCAAGATATGTGGCCTGATATGGTTCAGGAGGGGGGGGCGCTCGCTCGCCCCCCCCATCCTGTCCTTAAGCCTGCATGCTCTAGATAAGGGTGGATTTTGAGGGGGCCCACACACAATTTTTTTTCTTTATTTTGGCGTGGAGTTCCACTTAATATCTATACCAGACCCAAAGGGCCTGGTATGGACTGGGGGGGGGGGGAACCATGCAGTTTTTTCCCTTTTTTATCTATATTGCCCGGATCCGGCAATACATTACAGCCATGAGCAAGTTTAAATTACAGTTTTTCCTTTAGAAATATCAGTTTGCTGCAGGACAGCTATTTTACAGGCAGACTAAGGGGACCCCCCAGGCACGATATTTAGAGGAATTTTTTAATTTTTATTGTTTCACTTTAAACATTTTTAAAATCACTGCTCCTGAAAAACGTTTTATTTGCATTGATACATGTCCCCTGGGGCAGTACCCCGGGTCCCCATACACTTTTTATGGCAATAACTTGCATATAAGCCTTTAAATGAGCACTTTTGATTTTTCATGTTCGTGTCCCACAGACTTTAACGGTGTTCACATGTTCGCACAATTTTTTTGCCTGTTCGCATGTTCTGATGCGAACCGAACCGGGGGGGGGGGGGGATGTTCGGCTCATCCCTACTGAGACACCTGGTTTAATGATCATCTCATTGCCCTCAAATTTCAGACCTGCTGCATGTTTTGAAGCGTATCCCAATGCACACTAAAGAAGTTGGAGTAAAATAACCCTAGCATTGGTGTCAGTGCCAGGAATAATAACTCCCAACATTGGTGTCAGTGGATGCAACAATAGCCCTCAACATTGGTGTCGGTGTATGCAATAATAGTCCCCGACATTGGTGTCAGTGTACAAAATAATAACCCCCAGCATTAGTTTCAGCAATGATGAGCCGCCCCCCAGCGAATTTGACACCCTGTTTTTTAGCACAATAGTGGAACCCCCCCCCCCCCATTTGAAAGTGTCCGTCCACACAAAAATAATGTCTCCCAATCTGAGCAAAATTAAACCACTTGCCACTGTATGCAAATCTACTGCCATCTTGTGGTCAAATATGGGTATCACAAGTATGGGACCATTCCACAGTTATAAACTGCTGTGGATGATAACAGTTCAAATATCAGGACTAATGCCGCATACACACGACCGTTTTTCACGACGTTAAAAATGCCATTTTTTAAATTGGGCATTAAAAACGATCGTGTGTAGGCTCCAGAGCATTTTTAACGACGTGAAAAATGGGCTAAAAAAAAATGAGAACATGCTCTATTTTCGTTTTTCACGTTGTTTTTTTTAACGACGTGAAAAACGGTACTGTGTATGCTTTTACAAGGGGAAAAAAACGTGCATGCTCAGAATCAAGTATGAGACGGGAGCGCTCGTTCTGGTAAAACTATCGTTCGTAATGGAGATAGCACATTCGTCACGCTGTAACGGACTGAAAAGCACAAGGCTGAAAAGCGTGAATCGTCGCTCAAAAAACTTTACTAACATGAAGGGTGGCGCCATCCGAATGGAACTTCCCCTTTATAGTGCCGTCGTACGTGTTGTACGTCACTGCGCTTTACTCAAGCGTTTTTTTTTAATGAACGTGTGTATGCAAGACAGGCTTGAGAGGAAACAAGAAAAATCACGTCGAGAAAAACGTCGTTTTTGAAAATGACATTAAAAACGATTGTGTGTACGCGGCATTAGGATGAGCCCTGGCGTGTTCGCAAAGTCCACGTGCAGAGCCCGCCAGGAAGTCGGCACTCCGCTGCGCTAATCACAGGCAGTGTAACATTTCCCGATCTCTGCAGCCATTCATCGGGACAATGTGTCACTGCCTGTGATTAGCACAGCGCAGTGCCAACTTCCTGGCGGCCTCTGCATGTAGACTTTGCGAACACGCCGGAGCTCATCCTTAATCAGGACATTTTACATATATTATCATGCAGCAACAATTCTTTCTATCTTTTTACATATGCTACTATATCAACTGGTGTGTTGATTTTGGCACAATGTTTATGAACATATTCCAGACTTGCTTAAAAAAAATAAGTGCTTATTAATAAAATGTTTTTTTTCCATATTTTGAGTAAGGAAATAACCAAAAGAGATTTTTTTATTATTCGACTTTGATAGTGCCTAAGTCATAGATATCCAAATATGAAAGATTGGACAAACTACCCACATTAAAAAAATGAAAAGAGCACATCTCGGATTACAATAAACTGGAGAAAAAATTCTATACCCATAAGAATAAAAATGGTCTACTTCACAAAATATGGAATCCCGGCTTGACCATGGTAATCATGTTTAATCATTATTTCCTGAAGTACAATTAAAGGCAAAACTAAAATCTTTAGTAGTTTTGGACTGAGTGGAGAGGAATTAGAACGCCTGTTAATTTTTATTGCTGTCTGTATCCCCCTTGGGGAGATTCAGCCTCTCTATTTATCCTGTTTACCTTAGCTCTGAAATTGAAAGAAAATCTCAAATGTTGGGTTTCACCAGAACAACCAATCGGGACACTAGTTCTAGTGACCCTGGTGACAACCAGAGATTCCCTCACTTTGGAAGATAACCTGTCACTTCCTGTTTTAGCTACGGGACAGGAAGTGAAGGAAAATCCTGCCAATGGGACACAGATGGCAAAACAAACCGACGGGTTATAACCCTCCATTACTCTATCCAAAATGAAAAGAATGTTTTGCCTTTAGTTTTACCTTAAAATATACAATTTTATTTGGTTTGGGGTCTTACATATATTTCTTTTTAACAACAGAATCTTCTTGTAATGCTCTAATATTTATAGGTTTCAGTACTATTAAAGTGAAACTTAAAGTGTTACTAAACCCACAGCAGTAAAGCCAGTATGCAGGAAAGCATGCTTGTTAAACTCACTGTGGAACCTAAGGGGTTAATCATGTGCATTGTGTAAAAAGGTAGATTCATCCTGTCTTCTCTGATCGTCTCCTTCTTCAACTGTTCTCAATCTAGCTGCTGATAGTACAGAGCCTTGGGGAACCTTTGCACAAGCTCAGTTTGGTGTGTATTGCTAGAGAGATTTTTTTTTTCTTGGGAAGGTGCATGTGATCAGCACAGGGCCAATCAGCACTGTCTAGACAGAGGGTCAGGAGCCCAGCAGCCTCATAAGACATTCAGAGTAGAATGAAAACTCCTTGAACAAGCTTTAACCAGACACTGATAGAAGTCACAAAGCTGCTTTATACTGCTGATGAAAAAGGGTATTTAGCAGTTTATATTTACTAAAATAATTGCATTCTGGTCTTAGTAACGCTTTAACCCATCAGAACCACCTTTTTCTCTTTCGGTTCCTCCCTCTTACAAAACTGGGAAAAAGTTTCACTATTATCTACAAAGTACAGTACAGTAAATGCTTTCTGGCCTAGGCCGGGTCCTGCTACCTTCTGGGATTGCCATGTCACACCTTTCCTAGGATGGATTATGTTACAGAGGGGGGAATACATGCCACAACACTCAGCACACAAGCAGACATCACTGATCTTGGTAGGTCTGTGCACATACAAAGAATTTCCACATATGTGCACAGATGCCGCTGGTAACTACAATGCTCGAATGGCAGAAAATAGTGGCATTAGTGCGGGTGAGCTGATGCACCGCAGATCTCTGCCACATCCCAAATACCTAGCAGAGACATTTACCACATCTGTAACACATGCTGGATTATTTGAGATAGGGGTACAGAAGAGGAGCAGGAGAGGGGATTGATGGGGGGTAAAATTCCACCATCCGGTTACACAATTTCCATCCCTAATGCTTTTCTGAAGTGCTTACCGTATATACTCGAGTATAAGCTGAGTTTTTCAGCACATTTTTTTGTGCTGAAAATGCCCCCCTCGGCTTATACTCGAGTCACCCTTTTGCACCTGATCTCCCGGATTTTGGGGAACCGGTACCGGCCGGCCGTTTGTTGTCCGGGGGATCTACGGCCAGGGAGCACCGATTTTTCAAAACCGGGCACCCCTTCCATAGACTCCCATGTTAAACAGTAATTTCTCCGGTGACTTTGGGGACTTGGTACCGGCCGGTCGTAGGTCCCCTGGACCCGGAACTTGGCACACATGTAGCCCCATTTCTCCTCTATAAGTGTGCAAAGTTTTTTGTCTGGGGGACATACGGCCGGGGAGCACCGATTTTTCAAAGCCGGGCACCCCTTCTATAGACTCACATGTTAAACGTCAGTCTTGTCATGGACGCAGTGAGGCATGGGCACAGTGAGGCATGGGCACAGTGAGGCATGGGCACAGTGAGGCATGGACACAGTGAGGCATGGACATGGACACAGTGAGGCAAAGTGAGGCACAGTGAGGCATGCAGATGGACACCCTAGGCTTATACTCGAGTCAATAAGTTTTCCCGGTTTTTTTGTGTTAAAATTAGGTGCCTTGGCTTATATTCAGGTTGGCTTATACTCGAGTATATATGGTAATTGTCATTTTAGGGTATGAATGGGGTATAGGGTATGAACAGGGTGGGAATTTCTTCATCTGCATGGGGCTAGGGGTGAATGCTGGCTGGCTGGGGTGGATACTCCTCATCCAATATGAATAATTACAGAATCTGATCAGTTCAGGCCTTAACTATTGGAGGTATTAAAAATAACATTCCTCATTAATTCAAACATAAGTAAAGCATGCAGAAATAAAAATGTTTCTCAGGAAGAGTTTTCCTTATATAGATTCAATATTTAACTAAACATTTTCCCAAATCCAGTATTACAGCAGGATTTCAACAAAACGTAAACACCTTTAGTTCCTTCTATCCCCGGGACCCAAGTGGACCCGAGGTCTCAGAACAGAACTGTAGCGATACCTTCAACTAAGAAGGCCGCAAGTTTAGTTTGGGCCCTGAAAACAGCTCCGCCAACCCCCGGCAATGTACTCGACCCCCCTACTGGCACAGTTAGTATTGGCAGCAATATATATTTTCTTATACTGTATGAGTAAACCCAGACACCAAGACAATAATGAAAAGGGTATCAAATTTACTTTAAGCTTTTAGTAAGAAAAGTTAACAGTGGTAACAGTTCACAGGTAATAAATTGCAGAGCCCTGCAGCAATAACACACTATGCATTTAAAATGAACAGTAAAGGTGCGCCGCGTGGGCGACCGTTAACTAGGCGTCCTGTGACGCAGTAACCAAATGAACTAACTAGCTGGCCAGGCCTGGCTCAGATATCTAAAACTCAGTCTATAGGGGATGATGGTTTCTTCACCGGCAATTCTTTAAAAGGTGGTGCACATTAACAGAATACCATTTGTAATCCAATGGGAAGGTTGTGATGAACTAAACACGTTACTTCATGAACTCTAAGTTCCGCTCTGATATGGATCTCCAGTGAGAGTATCAGAAATAAACTTGTGGGCCCCGGCAGTCTATAGGCACATTAGCAACAACAGTATATGGTCTGAGCATACGCCCTCTCACCCCTCCGGACGCGATCCCAGTCCGGGAACTTCCACCGACTGTGCCCTCACACACACAGTGTCTCTAGCGATCGGGTCCCCGATCCAACCAAGGTTGTAGACAAGCAAAGTCAGATGCCACCCAGGCTCGCAGTGGGGTGGAAGGCTCTTTGGTGCTGCGCAAGGCCTCAGGCTTCAGGCCTTGCACTCCGGCACATCCGTACAGGAGGATCAGTCACTGAAGTCTCGTGTCCCAAAGAGGCCGAGCCCAGCCTCACCTCCTCCTTTTATAACCCCTCCCATGAGTCTCTGGGGTGGAAACATGCTGAAAGGGATTCTGGGCAAGGTAGTCCCGAGAGTCTTAAAGGGGACCCCGCTACACACTCCCCCCACTTAAATTGTTTGGTCCCCAAAGAAACCTTAGCATACACTGCGTACAACCCCAGACAACATTGCATAAGAGGTTGGCATAGGGAATTCCCACCAAAACCGAGGGGTTGGATTCCCCTTGCCACAGGTCATACTATCCTGAGTGACCTGCCTAACTGTGCCAGAGAGTGAGTGGGGGTTGCCCTCTACCAAATGTACAGTGGAGGGGTCCGGATTCTCTCCACTCCTCCTAGCAGTGATCACAGAATCTTCTGAGCGCTTCCCCATTTGTGGGTAGGTCAACTTTCTGGGAGGCCTTATGACTCTGCGGGCCCTTTGTTCCCTTGGGGTTTCTGGCTCTGGCGCCACAGGCTCTTCTTCTGTAACAGGCTCAGGCAACACGGCAGGCTCTGTAACATCTGCTTCAGGAGCCGAGGGATAAATAAAGTCTCTAGGGACCTGTTCAGGGTAAACATCACGGGCATCTTCCCAGTAATCAAATGAAGGACTATATGGGATGAATTCAACGGCTTCTGCATTCAGTTGTGTATCTATAGTGTCTTCAGTAGTTGGAAGATCTATAGCAGAAGTCCCTTGAGTTGGGGAAGGCCACAGCCAGTCAAGCTCTCCCTCTTCATCTCCACTGAGTTCAGAAGCTTTTATATCTTCAGTCCGAGAGGTCTGGGACAGGGTGTTTGGCCTGGGGGTATCCAGAATAGAAACTGGTTCAGGGGAGTCTCTCACTGGAGGTATCCTGACTGCTTCAGCAAGTGGGAGCAGGTGGTTTCGATGCCACGTCTTCAGTGGGCCTACCTTTCCTTCTGGCTTCAACTTGTAGACAGGTAGGCCCGGCAACTTCCTACAGATGACATAGGGTTCAGATCTCCATCTGTCTGCAAGTTTGTGTTTTCCAGGGACTCCCAGATTGCGTAGCAGTACTCGGTCCCCGGGCTGTAGGTCTTGTACCCGGACCTTCAAGTCGAAGTTTCTTTTGTTTCGAGCTCCCCTTTGATCTGAGGCCCCTTGAGCTTGTTCATAAGCTACTTTCAGGCTGTGTCTGAGCCTGTCCACATATCCTTTGTGGGATGTGGCTGAGGAATGGTCTAAAGAGGTGCCAAAGGCCAAGTCTACAGGTAGTCTCGCTTCTCTCCCAAACATAAGTCGATATGGGGAGTAGCCTGTAGCATCACTGGTGGTGCAGTTGTAAGCATGTACTATAGCTGCTATGTGTTTGCTCCAATGTTGTTTCTTCTCACTTTCCAGAGTCCCCAACATGTTGAGCAAGCTTCGGTTAAACCTCTCCGGCTGAGCATCCCCCTGTGGGTGGTAAGGTGTAGTTCGAGTCTTCTTGATTCCCAACAAATCCAGGAGTTTCCGGATCAGTTGACTCTCAAAGTCCCTTCCTTGATCTGAATGAAGTCGCTGGGGCAGCCCATAATGGACAAAATACTTTTCCATAAGTACCTTGGCTACTGTGGAAGCCTTCTGGTCTTTGGTTGGGAAAGCTTGGGCACACCGGGTGAAATGATCGGTTATCACCAGAACATTTCCTAGTCCACTCAGATCGGGTTCGAGGCAGAGGAAATCAATGCATACCAGATCCATTGGGCCTTGACTTTGTAGATGGCCCATTGGGGCAGCTTGATGGGGTAAAGTCTTCCTCTGGATGCAGCGTGCACACGAATGGCAGTACTCTTCTACTTCCGCCCTCATGCAGGGCCAATAGAACCGACTTCTGACAAGTTGAAAGGTCCTTTCCGCCCCTAAGTGGCCATGATTGTCATGTAGGGCAATCAGAACAGTCTCTCTGTGTTTTTCCGGGAGAAACAATTGCCATTTATCTTCCAGGTCATCAGAGGGGCCCCTTCGGTAGACCACTCCCTGATGCACCTGTAACCTGTCCCACTCTTTCCTCAACAGGCGAGCTTCCTTTGAGGAGTGGCTCAGAAGTCTGTTTGGATCCTGATTCTCCAGGGCTTCCAGAACTAATTTCCCCATGGGGTCCTCTAATTGGTCACATCTTAGTTCCTTCTTAGACAGCTTTGGCAGATGGTCTTCCTCCAGTTGAGTTACTCCACAGTATTGTTTGGGGACTCCTACCATGGTAACTCCTATCTCTTCCGCCCTTGAGCCCCCTCTAGCTTGCAATTCAGCCCCCTGACATAGGGCCCGCACCCCGTCTGGTGCCACCTGAGTCCAGCCTTCCATGTCATGGATGGAACCATGAGATCTTCTGGACAAAGTGTCTGCATCTCGATTCCCAATCTCTGGCCTGTATTTTAGGCTGAAATTGAATCCAGACAATGCGGCCAGCCACCTGTGTCCAGTGTCGTCCAGCTTTGCGGTAGTGAATAAGTAGGTCAGGGGGTTGTTGTCGGTCTTCACAGTGAACTCCGCCCCATACAGGTAGTCTTTGAGTTTGTCTACTACCACCCACTTAAGGGCCAGGAACTCCAGCTTGTGAGTGGGGTAGTTTTTCTCAGAGGGGGTCAGGCTCCTGCTCACGTAGGCCGTAGTTGCCCTTCGTGTTCTTGATAAAGTACTCCTCCCAGACCGTCATGACTAGCATCTACGTGTAGTTCATAGGGTTTGGTTGGGTCTGCGTAGGCCAAAACTGGAGCAGTGGTTAGGCTCTTCTTCAATGCCTGGAAGGCCTCTTCACAGTTCTGGTTCCACTGATCTTTGACTGACTCTCCCGGCTTCCTGGGCCCCGAGTCGTCCTCTTCTCCCTCAGTCTTGAGCAGTTCATTCAATGGTCTATCAATTCGGGCGAATCCTTCCACAAACCTCCTGTAATAAGAGCAGAACCCTAAGAAGGATCTGAGTTCTGTTACTGTGTTGGGTCGTGGCCAGGAGGTAACTGCCTCCAATTTCTCAGGGTCTGTGGCCACCCCTTCTTCAGACACTATGTGCCCCAGATAGTTCACAGAAGACTGGTAGAACCGACACTTCTCAGGCGAAAGCTTGAGTCCGTCCTCACTGAGTCTCCTCAAGACTTTTTCCAGCCTCCCCTCGTGTTCCTCCAGGGTTCTTCCAAAGACAATGACATCGTCCAGGTATACAAGGACTTCAATAAGGTTCATGTCTCCTACAGTCTTCTCCATGAGACATTGGAAAGTAGCTGGGGCTCCAGACAGACCTTGGGGCATCCGGTCGAATTCACAGAATCCCACTGGGGTTATGAAAGCTGTCTTCTCCTTGTCTTCTGGGTGCATAGGGATCTGATAGTACCCACTCTTGAGATCCATAACGCTGAACCACTTGGCTCCAGACAAGCTCTGTAGGGCATCCTCTATCCTCGGAGTGGTGTACTGGTCGGGTATGGTTCTCCTGTTAAGAGTCCTGTAGTCAATACAGAGCCTCAACGATCCATTCTTCTTCCTGACCACCACTATCGGGGAGGCATAGGGGCTTCTGGACTCCCGTATCACACCAGTCCTTTTGAGTTCTGCAAGTTGTTCCCTTAGATCCTCCAGATCCGCTAGTGGGACCCGCCTGACCCTCTCTCTGAAGGGCTTATCTTCTTGGAGGCGGATCCGATGGGTGGCACTCCTTGCACACCCCACATCGAACTCATCTTTGGAGAAGATCTTCTCCCATCTGGTCAACTGGGCCTTGGCTCTCTCCTTCCAAGCCCTGGGCAGATTCGGGTTTTCCATGGATAGCTTCTCCCAAGCATCTCCTCCTTCGCCCGCCCCCTTTACTTCTGACAAGTTGACAGGGGCAGCAGGGCTCACTTGGCCCAGCAGCATCCTGGCTGGGATTTCCATGGGGCCATCTGTATTGTTCCTAACACTCACTGGAACTCTACAATGGGCCTTCTTCAGGGCCTTCAGCGGAATCACTTCTGGTATCACTTCCAGACCGGGGGACTCTTCCCTTGGGTCAGACTCCAACATGACAAAAGGTCCAGGCTGCTCCCAAGTAAGCTTCACAGTGGCTCTGAGACAGGTTACTTTGCCGGGCTGCAACACTATCCCTTCTCTTCCAAGTCTCCACACCTTCCCTATCCCCTCTCCAAGGGTCTTCTGCTCTAGGACCAGCCGTTGGTAAGCCGTCTTCAGCATGGGGTGGATCTTGGTGGCCGCTGACCCCTTCTCTTTCACTAGAGGGGTCAGAAGTCTTCGGACTAGGTCCGTGTTCGTCCCTATTATAAGGGAACTCTTGTTGGCTCCTGGCGGCCGAGGGCACACAACCGCCAGGGTGTCAAACACTTCGGCTTTTCCATTCACAGATGGGTCAAAGATCATCTTGACAGGCAAATAGCCATCGTAGGGGAAATTCTGGGTTCCAATCCCACATATCACTGTTCCCTCTATCTTCTGGATGGGCAGGTGACTCAAGTGCTTATCGTAGAAATCTCGGGATAACAGGGTCACTTGGGCCCCAGTATCCAAGATGGCTCTGGTGTAGACTCCCTCCACTTGAATGGGCACTATAGGAGATGGGCCTACCAGCTTCTCCGAATATGGCCTGGCAGGGGTCGCCTTCTTCTGACCCTTTCCTTTCGGACTCTCTCTCATCCAATTCCCTTTGGACTTTAATCTTTCTTGAGCCTGGTATGCATTGATTTCCCTCCTTTCAATGGGTGTACGGACCCGCTGAGGGATACTATTATTCTTCTTAGGTGTGCACCCCCTTTGGGGAGTGCTGTGTCCCTTCTGAGGGGTCTTGCCCCCTTTTTCTGGGGTGTATCTCTGTTGAGGAATGTTGCGTTTCCTCTGAGGTGTTTTATCTCCTCTTTTCTTCTGCTTCACATTCAGCTTGGAGCTCACTGAAAGTGATGGGCACCCGGTTGACTCCTTCACCGGGGCCCTCTGGAGTTTCCCGCCGGCATGCGGTTGTCTGGCTTCTTCTTCTTGGGACTGGAACATGTAGCTGCAATATGGCCAATTCCTCCACAGTTAAAGCAGACTATATCTCCCCATTCTTGTAAAGATGCGGGTGCTGAGGCAATTGGGAATAATTCCTTCCTTGGTACTTCTCTCTTGGGACCCTCTGTGTCTTTTGCCATCAGAGAGGTCAACATCTCTAACACCTTGGACATTTGAGCTTTTAGAGTGTCTACCTCTGAGTCTCTTTCAGGGGTCAGCACTGGATTGACTAGCACCTGTGCGGGTACAACATTTGCCTTAATCATTTGCTGGTCCTGTTGTAGCGCCTCCTCATCTCTGATGATTTTCATCAAGTCAGCATAAGTCAGTAGCGTTCCTCCTCCCGAGGTCTTCAGGTGCAGCCAGACTGGATCCAAGCGCAATGCTCCCTTTAAAACTTGTTTCATTCTTGCCGCATCTGTATCTTGGGGCTTCATTCCCTTCTTTAAAGTGGTTGTAAACCCACTTTTTAAACAAAGACCTACAGGTAAGCCTAGATTAAGGCTTACCTGTAGGTGCATGAAATATCTCCTTAACCTACACGGTTAAGGAGATATTTGTATGTAAATGCGGCGACGCTGACGTCACCCCATTCACAAATTCGGCTAGGTCGCAACATTCGACGACGTAGCTGAATTCGACAGCTCACGCGCGCATGCGCGGAGTCACGTCTTCGCCGCTCCGGCCAATCACAGCGCCGGAGCGGCGCTGTGATTGGCTGCAGCGGCGATACCCGGAAGTAACATTCCGGCTATCGCCGCAGCGATGGATGCGGCTAGAGGAGGGACACGGACGACTTCGGGGGTCCCGATCTAAGGTAAGTGGTACATAATGAGCTAGTATGCTAGTCATACTAGCTCATTATAGCTTTGTCTTGCAGGTAAGTAAAAAAAAAAAAATTTGTCTATGTGGTTTACAACCACTTTAACACAATCTTGCACAGCAACCTGTTCAGTCTTCTAACATATTCTGAAAGTTTCTCCTTCGGTTGTTGGAAAGTATGTTCAAATAGGTAGACCATCTCTGTCACCTTTTCCAATTGACCAAACTCTTCCTGTAGCATGGCTAGACAGTCTTGAGCCGTGCAATCTGCATTTCCAAACCGAAAACTTTTTACTGCTTCTGCTGCTGCGCCTTTAAGGCTTTCTATCACTTGTTGCCTCTTCTGCGCTTCAGGCACCTCCCATGCCTCTACTGCCTGCAATGCCTGCTCCACCCAGGTGTCAAAATCTTCTTCCCCTGCAGGGACAGGGAGCTTCCCCGAGAATGTCTTTAGTCTCCGGTAGCTAGTCTCTACATGGACCGTGCTCGTCTTCTGACACTTGGTCAGCAGATCCCCTATTGCATTTATCAGTTCTGGTGATATAGCAGTGATAGGTGAAGGCGCCACCGGAGGCGTCGCCCTGTCTCCTCTTTCAGGTGGGGTACGGGCCGCAGCCTGCGGTGATCCCGTCTGTGATGGCTCCTTCTTAATTGCGTGCGCCAACCTATAGAATCTATTATCTGGCGCCTGTACACAGTTGCGCTTACAAGCCTCTGGCATCCCGTCCAAGTATTCCACTAGTGCATACTGGTATGAGATGTCTGGGTCTGACTTTATTCCCATCACCCACGGTGTGTGATCTGGGGTCACTGACTTCATTAACTCCTCTATCGTTTCAATTGACCATTCCTCCCCTGGTAGGTTGATGACCACTGACTGGCTTGGGTCTGTCTTAGCCACTTCGCACCACGCTCTTATTCCTTGCGGGTCCATGACGGCACCTCTTGTGTTTAATTGCTGTATCAGGATCCCGGACGAGAACCCCCACGTGTAGCGATACCTTCAACTAAGAAGGCCGCAAGTTTAGTTTGGGCCCTGAAAACAGCTCCGCCAACCCCCGACAATGTACTCGACCACCCTACTGGCACAGTTAGTATTGGCAGCAATATATATTTTCTTATACTGTATGAGTAAACCCAGACACCAAGACAATAATGAAAAGGGTATCAAATTTACTTTAAGCTTTTAGTAAGAAAAGTTAACAGTGGTAACAGTTCACAGGTAATAAATTGCAGAGCCCTGCAGCAATAACACACTATGCATTTAAAATGAACAGTAAAGGTGCGCCGCGTGGGCGACCGTTAACTAGGAGTCCTGTGACGCAGTAACCAAATGAACTAACTAGCTGGCCAGGCCTGGCTCAGATATCTAAAACTCAGTCTATAGGGGATGATGGTTTCTTCACCGGCAATTCTTTAAAGGTGGTGCACATTAACAGAATACCATTTGTAATCCAATGGGAAGGTTGTGATGAACTAAACACGTTACTTCATGAACTCTAAGTTCCGCTCTGATATGGATCTCCAGTGAGAGTATCAGAAATAAACTTGTGGGCCCCGGCAGTCTATAGGCACATTAGCAACAACAGTATATGGTCTGTGCATACTCCCTCTCACCCCTCCGGACGCGATCCCAGTCCGGGAACTTCCACCGACTGTGCCCTCACACACACAGTGTCTCTAGCGATCTGGTCCCCGATCCAACCAAGGTTGTAGACAAGCGAAGTCAGATGCCACCCAGGCTCGCAGTGGGGTGGAAGGCTCTTTGGTGCTGCGCAAGGCCTCAGGCTTCAGGCCTTGCACTCCGGCACATCCGCACAGGAGGATCAGTCACTGAAGTCTCGTGTCCCAAAGAGGCCGAGCCCAGCCTCGCCTCCTCCTTTTATAACCCCTCCCATGAGTCTCTGGGGTGGAAACATGCCAAAAGGGATTCTGGGCAAGGTAGTCCCGAGAGTCTTAAAGGGGACCCCGCTACAGAACATTTTACCCAAACACATATTCTGACTCAGAAGTCAGCCTCCCAACTTTGCAAATATATCTGATCATCGGCAACAAACAAAACATTGATGAATAAACAACATTACATCATTAACACTTTATGGTTGAAATTCTGGGAATTATCAAGAATAGTCACCCTGACTGTTATTCAAACAAACTTTCCCCTCAAATTTTAGCATTTCATAGGCAGCAATTTATTTTGGTTGTGGTTACTTTATTTCAGTAACATTTATAATTTCACCCTTTCTTACCAAAATCCAATTATCAAATTTTAATTTTAACCCCAAACTTTTAGGGAAATCTTTTGTAAATACACATATATATTATCAGGAATATAGGCCTAGCAAAATGACGGCGGCAAAGTGGTTCTGTTATCCTGATCGGACGTCATATGGCGTGATCAGGATAACAAGCCGCCGCGCACCCCCAGGGCGAGCGTCGTGGCGATCGTTGTTGCGGAGTGTCAGTCTGACACACCGCAACTCCGATCTAGGTATAGAGTCTCTGACGGAGACTCTTTACCATGTGATCAGCCTTGTCCAATCATGGCTGATCATGATGTAAACATGAAGAGTCGTGTATCGGCTTTTCCTCACTCGCGTCTGACAGACGCGAATATAAGAGAGCCGAACGGCTGCTCCTCTGACAGAGGGGGTCTGCGCTGATTGTTTATCAGGGCAGCCCCCCCACGGATGCCCGCCCAGGACCACCAGGAATGCCACCAGGACCACCAGGGATGGCCACCACTGATGACCACCAGGTATGGCCTCTCTGGTGGCCATGGGTGGCAATGTGTTCCCACACATGATGCCAATGTGTGCCCACACATAATGCCAATCAGTGCCCACCAGAAACACCTGTCAGTGCCTTAATAGCAGCGATGTCCATCAGTGCCATCTATCAGTGTAAATCAGTGCCACTCATCAGTGTCCATCAGTGCCACCTATCAGTGCCAGTCAGTGCCACCTATAAGTGCCACCTATAAGTACCCATCAGTGCAGCCTTTCAGTGCGCATCAGTGCCACCTATCAGTGCCCATCAGTGCCTGGGCACACCCTAATCACCCTGTGTGGCGCAGATTCTCCCTGTTTAGACCTCTGATATTTCACTAAAGCCCCCTTAGGCTGCTTTGCAGGCGCTATAGTGCTAATAATAGCGCCTACAAAGCACCTTAAAAGAGCCGCTCCTTTCACTCCAATGTGAAAGCCCGAGGGCTTTCACACTGGAGCGGTGTGCTGGCAGAACAGTAAAAAAAAGTCCTGCTAGCAGCATCTTTGCAGCGATGTAGGAACGGTGTATACACCGCTCCTAAAGCACCCCTGCCCATTGAAATCAATGGGCAGCGCCGCCGAACCGCCAGCAAGGCGCCACTGCAGCGTCGCTTTGCGGGGAGTTTTAACCCTTTTTCGGCCACTAGCAGGGGTTAAAAGCGGTTTACCACCGACGCCTGCCGCTGCTCAGTGTGAAAGCAGCCTAAGGGGGCTCCTAAAACATTTGTAAAAAAACATTTCTAAAATTCTAAAAAAAGAATACAAATGAAATCTACTGACACCATCCACTGCCCTACTGACACCAATCCCTGCCTTACTGCCACCGTCCACTGCTCTACTGCCACTGTCAGTATAAATACACATGCACGCACTTTGGCTCCCCCTACTGGACCACCTTATTTATGACCTTTGTAAGCATTAAAGTGGAGGTCCACCCTAAAAAAAAAAAAATTACACCAAAATGACACAAAAAAATTGAAAAAAAATATTTTTTTTTACTTGCCAGAAATTGCGGTTGCTATGCGGATCTTCCTAATCTGCCTCTTCCTAGTCCGCGGCTGGTCGTCATCCTTGCGTTGTCTTCTGGGGAATGGGGCACACTGCCTTCTGGGAACTGTGCGCCCCATACAGCGCCGCGAGACTCGCGCATGCGCAGTAGGAAACGGGCAGTGAAGCCACAAGGCCCCACTGCCTGTTTCCCTTAAGCCTCGTACACACGGTCGGACTTCCATCGGACTTTTCCGTGTTTTTTTGTCCGAACGGAGTTGGTCGGGAACACCCATAGCATACACACCACAGGACTTTTCTGCAAACTTTCCCAAAACTTTTGGCAACATCACATGGTTTTTCTGCTCTTTTCTGCTCTTTACCGCCACTCTTTGGTCAACTTCTGCTATTGTTGGTTGATTTTAACATTAGTTGTTTAGTCCATCGGACAAAAGTCCGATGGTTTTCTGTACACACGGTAGGACTTTGCTCCATCGGACTTTTGTTGGGCAAAAGTTTGTCCGTTTGCAGACCCAACTTTTTTCCGATGAAAACAAAACCAAACGAAAAAAAGTTTGTCCGATGGAGCGTACACGGTCGGATTGTTGGTCCAACTTGCTTAAAACTAAGTTTGTTGGGCAAAAGTCCGACCGTGTGTATGGGGCTTTAGTGAGGATGGCGGCGCCGGGACCAGCCATGATCGAGGGATTGGCCTTGGGCCGACATTGCGGGCGCCTAGGACAGGTAAGTGTCCTTATTAAAAGTCAGCAGCTACAGTGTTTTTCTAGGGGAGGGGAAAACTTGCAATCAATATACAAAAAAAAACAAAAATAAATAAATATATCAAACCAACAAGATGGCGGAGCTACTGGCGACATAATTATCCATACGATGAGTGGGTGTGACACTAGCCACTGAGTTGCTGGGAGACGAAGACTGTAGTTCGAAGCATCATCCATTGGTTGTTTCAGCAGCCAATAGGAATTGTCTGCTAGACCACCATTCTCCACTCCAGCAACGATCTGTGTGGCCGCTTCTCCAGAGATTCCTCCCAGAGGCTGCTGGGAAGGAGGGAGGGGGAGCTCCGAGGACTTCGTGTGAGGAACAGCGGACTTTTCTCATCAGAGGCGGCCGGGGTGTCCGCGGAGTGTGAGAGAAAAGAGCTGCGAGTGTGTGGAGGGCATGGAAGAGATGAGGCCTAGCAGCGGACCCCAGGCCTTCCCGTCCATCTTCCCCCCGGGGCTGCATGCCATCTACGGCGAGTGTCGGAGGCTGTACCCGGAGCAGCCCAACCCCCTCCAGGTCACCGCTATAGTCAAGTACTGGTAAGGCCACACTATGCTCCTATCTGTGCTGTATGTATGTGTATACCATGGCCTTCCCGGGACCATTCATACTGCTCACTACACCGGAGTCCTCACTTTACGGCTATACAGGCAACTTTACATTAGTTACAGGAGAGTTCATCTTCTATACTGACAAGCATTGTTACTGGGGACCCCCCACCTGTAACCAGGGACCCCCATAGTGACTGGATGTTCTGGATCTGTAACCAGGGACCCCCATAGTGACTGGATGTTCTGGATCTGTAACCAGGGACCCCCATAGTGACTGGATGTTCTGGATCTGTAACCCGGGACCCCCATAGTGACTGGATGTTCTGGATCTGTAACCCGGGACCCCCATAGTGACTGGATGTTCTGGATCTGTAACCCGGGACCCCCATAGTGACTGGATGTTCTGGATCTGTAACCAGGGACCCCCATAGTGACTGGACACCCCACACTAACCAGAGATCCCCATCGTAATTGAGGACCCCCAGTTGTAACCGGGAACCCCCATAGTCACTGATTCCTCCCCACAGTGACTGTGGATCTCACACTGTTACTGGTGACCCAACAGTGATTGGGGACCTGCATTGTAACCAGGAACCCCACACTGTAATTTATGACTGTGGATCCCACACTAACCAGAGACCCCCTAGTGATGGGTTTTTAAACTGACCAACAATGTAAATGGTCACCCCCATAGTGGCTGAGGACCCCGCACTATAGCTGGGAGCCCCCCCATAGTGGCTGAGGACCCCGCACTATAGCTGGGAGCCCCCCCATAGTGGCTGAGGACCCCGCACTATAGCTGGGAGCCCCCCCATAGTGGCTGAGGACCCCGCACTATAGCTGGGAGCCCCCCCATAGTGGCTGAGGACCCCGCACTATAGCTGGGAGCCCCCCCATAGTGGCTGAGGACCCCGCACTATAGCTGGGAGCCCCCCCATAGTGGCTGAGGACCCCGCACTATAGCTGGGAGCCCCCCCATAGTGGCTGAGGACCCCGCACTATAGCTGGGAGCCCCCCCATAGTGGCTGAGGACCCCGCACTATAGCTGGGAGCCCCCCCATAGTGGCTGAGGACCCCGCACTATAGCTGGGAGCCCCCCCATAGTGGCTGAGGACCCCGCACTATAGCTGGGAGCCCCCCCATAGTGGCTGAGGACCCCGCACTATAGCTGGGAGCCCCCCCATAGTGGCTGAGGACCCCGCACTATAGCTGGGAGCCCCCCCATAGTGGCTGAGGACCCCGCACTATAGCTGGGAGCCCCCCATAGTGGCTGAGGACCCCGCACTATAGCTGGGAGCCCCCCCATAGTGGCTGAGGACCCCGCACTATAGCTGGGAGCCCCCCCATAGTGGCTGAGGACCCCGCACTATAGCTGGGAGCCCCCCCATAGTGGCTGAGGACCCCGCACTATAGCTGGGAGCCCCCCCATAGTGGCTGAGGACCCCGCACTATAGCTGGGAGCCCCCCATAGTGGCTGAGGACCCCGCACTATAGCTGGGAGCCCCCCCATAGTGGCTGAGGACCCCGCACTATAGCTGGGAGCCCCCCCATAGTGGCTGAGGACCCCGCACTATAGCTGGGAGCCCCCCCATAGTGGTTGAGGACCCCGCACTATAGCTGGGAGCCCCCCCATAGTGGCTGAGGACCCCGCACTATAGCTGGGAGCCCCCCCATAGTGGCTGAGGACCCCGCACTATAGCTGGGAGCCCCCCCATAGTGGCTGAGGACCCCGCACTATAGCTGGGAGCCCCCCCATAGTGGCTGAGGACCCCGCACTATAGCTGGGAGCCCCCCCCATAGTGGCTGAGGACCCCGCACTATAGCTGGGAGCCCCCCCATAGTGGCTGAGGACCCCGCACTATAGCTGGGAGCCCCCCCCCATAGTGGCTGAGGACCCCGCACTATAGCTGGGAGCCCCCCCCATAGTGGCTGAGGACCCCGCACTATAGCTGGGAGCCCCCCCCATAGTGGCTGAGGACCCCGCACTATAGCTGGGAGCCCCCCCATAGTGGCTGAGGACCCCGCACTATAGCTGGGAGCCCCCCCATAGTGGCTGAGGACCCCGCACTATAGCTGGGAGCCCCCCCATAGTGGCTGAGGACCCCGCACTATAGCTGGGAGCCCCCCCCATAGTGGCTGAGGACCCCGCACTATAGCTGGGAGCCCCCCCCATAGTGGCTGAGGACCCCGCACTATAGCTGGGAGCCCCCCCATAGTGGCTGAGGACCCCGCACTATAGCTGGTAGCCCCCCCCCCCATAGTGGCTGAGGACCCCGCACTATAGCTGGTAGCCCCCCCCCCATAGTGGCTGAGGACCCCGCACTATAGCTGGTAGCCCCCCCCCATAGTGGCTGAGGACCCCGCACTATAGCTGGTAGCCCCCCCCATAGTGGCTGAGGACCCCGCACTATAGCTGGGAGCCCCCCCCATAGTGGCTGAGGACCCCGCACTATAGCTGGGAGCCCCCCCCATAGTGGCTGAGGACCCCGCACTATAGCTGGGAGCCCCCCCCATAGTGGCTGAGGACCCCGCACTATAGCTGGGAGCCCCCCCCCCATATTGGCTGAGGACCCCGCACTATAGCTGGGAGCCCCCCCCCCCCCATAGTGGCTGAGGACCCCGCACTATAGCTGGGAGCCCCCCCCCCCCATAGTGGCTGAGGACCCCGCACTATAGCTGGGAGCCCCCCCCCCATAGTGGCTGAGGACCCCGCACTATAGCTGGGAGCCCCCCCCATAGTGGCTGAGGACACCGCACTATAGCTGGGAGCCCCCCCTAGTGGCTGAGGACCCCACACTAACACAGTGATGTACAGTAACATGCGCTGTGATGTGCTGCCTCAGAAGAAATGGACGTTATTTTTTTGTGTATGTATTTGCAGCCTATTCAGATAAAGTGCACGTTTAGCCAAAAACATTTTGTTCTATTTTTTGACAAGGGTTTATTAATCTGATTGTGAAAGGTGTAGGAAGATGGCTCTCAGTATCACGGAAGACACTTCCCATGCTGCTTGTGGACTGTTTGTCCTCCCTGCTGTCAGATCAGTGGTTACCCCGCATCAGGTCTACAACCTGAGGAATCACTGAGGAACAGCTTCTTCCCTCGTGCTATGAGACTGACCGCATCACCCGGAATCATTGCTGCTGTCAGTGTTCTTTCCTTTCTGGGAATCGTTGCAGTTTGAGATAACATAATCTTATTGAGCGTGTTTCTGCTTATCTGTGGTTCTCATTGAACAAATTGGTGTTTTAATATTTATTTTCAGACTTTTATGTTTCGGGCTCATTCACACACACACTGAGCCCTGTTCAGATTGAAGAGCCCTTTGTGTACTTTTCTGTCTCATCACTGAGCTGTGTGCAGGCAGTCCATATGAATGGACACACATCAGCTGTTTGGGCTCAACCTGCCCAACCGACTTTGACAAGTACAGAGAGGGGTTTCTGGCCCTGGATGCACAGACTGTGCGTATGGATCTGTGCACCCCTCTCTGTGTACTTGTTGAAATCGGCTACTCGGTATTACTCAACATGTTACAGGTAATGCATGTTCATTCACTATTTACATATTTTCTCTTCTTTGTCTTGGTTTTATTCTTTCCTGGGACAGGAGTATTTTTTTTTTTTTTTTTTCTTATGCTATAGACCAGCCTTTGTCAACCTTTTCAACACAGAGGAACCCTTGAAATACATTTCCAGTCTCAGGGAACCCCTGCTAAAAATGACCATATCTACAACTCATGATACATTAGTGTGATGGTCAGTGGGAAGAATGCTCCTTACACTTGTGGTCATTGGGAATAATTACCCCCTGACAGATCTCTAAAAAGATCCATGGTGTCAGAGAGAACTTATCTGAGAGGCAGAAATTGCTCAAGCCCCTAGTAACCTCTGGAGGAACCCTGGTTGAGAAACCCTGCTATAGACAATCGGTGACAAGCTGGACCTGCACGCAGTTTTCGGCGGGCTTGAATGTACTGAACTGATTCTGCATCTGCTTAGTCTCTTTACCTTATTTTATTCCTTTCATTAACAACCTGTTTTTGTGATGGCAATAAAAATGTACCTACATAAATTTATGTTCTGCTGACTTTTTACCAGATGGGAAGTTAAAGTGATTGTAAAGCTTCATCATTTTTTATTTATTTTTTGTTATACTTACCTCCACTGTGCAGTTCGTTTTGCACAGAGTGGCCCTGATCCCCGACTTCTGGGGTCCCCCGGCGGCGCTGGTAGCTCCTCCCCCGCATCGTATTACCCCCTAGGAGAAGCGCTCCCCCAGGGGGGTTACCTTTTGCGGGCATGCTCCCGAGTCCAGCATTTGCGTCCATAGACGCCTGCGTTATTGGATTTGATTGACAGCAGCAGGAGCAAATGGCTGCTCTGCTATCAATTTATCCAATCAAGAGCCGAGACAACGGGCAGAGGGGAAGAGAGCGGGGGCTCAGGTGAGTAAAAGGGGGGGCAGGGGGGTGGTCAGTGACAGAAGGATGCATTAAGGTGGGGAAAAAAGAGGATTTACAGCCCCTTTTAAGAAATTTCTCCTTTTAGGGACTTGGACAGGAATAAAAATCTGACATTCTTCCCTTTCTCTTCTAAAGAAAACAGAGTGTTTTAAGCCGATCATACATGGATCGAAGCTCGGTGGTTCAGCAGGGACTGGTCAAGATTCAATACATCTTTGAGTAGACTAATTGTACCCAAGTCAATCCATCGGTCGTCGTCGTCGTCGTTGTTGTTTTCATGCATTTACTGTCTAGCGGCTGTAGTTGCTAGCAATAATCATTGTGTTCTGGTGGCTGGGAAGGCTCCCTGCGCCCCCTGCTGGCAGAACACAATAGCGCTGTGGGTGTCAGCATCGATGGGGGAATTAAGAGATTTTGGTGGAAGAAAATGTAATTATCTATGGCCCTTACGGTGTGCTGCAGAGCATTTGTGTTCCCTTAGCGCCTACTAAAAAACAATGGCATGGCAATGTGCTGATGCATGTAAAATACATCACTGCTGCACAACAAAAGGAATTGGACATTAAAGCGGAGTTCCACCCAAAAGTGGAACCTCCGCTCATCTGATTCCTCCCCCCTCCGGTGCCACAATTGGCACCTTTCGGGGGGGGGGGATACCTGACAGGTATCCTCTTCCACTTCCAGGAGTCCGGGCCGTGGACTTTAGGATCACCTGACAGGTTTTTACTGCTGTCTGGATCTCCGTTAGAGATATTTCCCTCCTGCCCTACTTAAATGTCACAATGCTTTGCATCAGCAGCAAAAACTATCCAGCATATTGCGGAATATCAGCAGGTAAGTGAATCGGGAAGCACCACAAACAACTGTGTGCAATGCATGCACAATTGGGGTTAAAACAGGTGGTGAGGAGTCATGTGGCCATCTCACTGCACGTCAATCACCCCTGAAAAGTGATCCAAAAGCGTATCGCTTTTGAGAGGAGCAGCACGTTTAGATGTACATCTAAATCTAGTCTTAGCCCTGGTTCACGCTGGTGTGATTTGACATGTCAAATCGGTGTCACTTGCCGGCAATGGCACCATCCTAATGGGTGCGACGCTGCATCTGCCGCGCTGCACCGATTTCAAAAAGCAGTTTCTGTACTACTTTTTGCGATTTCCGGCCGCGATTTACATTGACATCTATGCAGAAGCCTGCACAGACGTCTCTGTAATCGCGGCCGAAATCGGGACTGACAAGCGGGAGTGAAATCGAGGTCAGCTGAATAGCATAGCATACTAGCTCATTATGAATTGCTTTACATCGAAGCCCCCCGCAGTGGTCCTCGTACCCACCTCCGGCCGGCGACATCTCTCCCGGGGGGTTACTTCCGGGTATTGCGGCTTCAGGCTGTGATTGGCGGGAGCCGCGATGACGTCACTCCCACGCATGCACACGGGAGCCGCCAGTAACGGCACGCTCACTGAAGCAACGACACATACGTGTCATTGCTTCAGCTTGCTTTAGAGCGCATGTGTCGATCACATCGGCACATGCAGGGGATATCTTCTAAACCAGGGATATGCAATTAGCGGACCTCCAGCTGTTGCCAAACTACAAGTCCCATGAGGCATAGCGAGACTCTGACAGCAGCAAGCATGACACCCAGAGGCAGAGGCATGATGGGACTTGTAGTTTTGCAACAGCTGGAGGTCCGCTAATTGCATATCTATGTTCTAAACCGTTCGAATTTAGGAGATTTCCGGGGTAGCTACAGGTAAGCCTTATTATAGGCTTACCTCTAGCAAAAAGTGTGTTGTAAGGGTTTACAACCACTTTAATTAAGCAGCTACAGAATTTGTAGCTGCTGACTTAAATTTTTTTTTTTTTTTTACCCCAGGCTGCAACGCCATTTTCAATTGCTTATTCTTATTCTGACAGCCCCCAAGCTCTGCCAGGATAGGGTCACAGGACAGAAAGCTTTCTTAAAGGCTAACTCCAGCTTTAACAAAATGTTACATGTTATACCTGTATTTAGGGTGTAACATGTTGCTTACCTAGTAGTGTATTTAGCTGTTTGTCTTAAATATATTTCAATGAGATGCCTTTTGGCATGGCGCACCCCCGTCGCTGGTGTGTGTGGGAGGAATGGCGCGCCCCCCCGTCGCTGGTGTGTGTGGGAGGAATGGCGCTCCCCCCCCCCCCCCGTCGTTGGTGTCTGTAGGAGGAATGGCGCTCCCCCCCCCCCATCGTTGGTGTCTGTGGGAGGAATGGCGCTCCAACCCCCCCCCCATCGTTGGTGTCTGTGGGAGGAATGGCGCTCCAACCCCCCCCCACATCGTTGGTGTCTGTGGGAGGAATGGCGCTCCAACCCACCCCCACATCGTTGGTGTCTGTGGGAGGAATGGCGCCCCCCCCACATCGTTGGTGTCTGTGGGAGGAATGGCGCCCCCCCCCACATCGTTGGTGTCTGTGGGAGGAATGGCGCCCCCCCCCACATCGTTGGTGTCTGTGGGAGGAATGGCGCCCCCCCCCACATCGTTGGTGTCTGTGGGAGGAATGGCGCCCCCCCCCACATCGTTGGTGTCTGTGGGAGGAATGGCGCCCCCACATCGTTGGTGTCTGTGGGAGGAATGGCGCCCCCCCATCGTTGGTGTCTGTGGGAGGCATGGCGCTCACCCCCCTTCATTGTTGGTGTCTGTGGGAGGCATGGCGCTCACCCCCCTTCATTGTTGGTGTCTGTGGGAGGCATGGCGCTCCCCCCCTTCATTGTTGGTGTCTGTGGGAGGCATGGCGCTCCCCCCCTTCATTGTTGGTGTCTGTGGGAGGCATGGCGCTCCCCCCCTTCATTGTTGGTGTCTGTGGGAGGCATGGCGCTCCCCCCCCTTCATTGTTGGTGTCTGTGGGAGGCATGGCGCTCCCCCCCTTCATTGTTGGTGTCTGTGGGAGGCATGGCGCTCCCCCCCCCTTCATCGTTGGTGTCTGTGGGAGGCATGGCGCTCCCCCCCCTTCATCGTTGGTGTCTGTGGGAGGCATGGCGCTCCCCCCCCTTCATCGTTGGTGTCTGTGGGAGGCATGGCGCTCCCCCCATCGTTGGTGTCTGTGGGAGGAATGGCGCCCCCCCCCATCGTTGGTGTCTGTGGGAGGAATGGCGCCCCCCCCCCATCGTTGGTGTCTGTGGGAGGAATGGCGCCCCCCCCCATCGTTGGTGTCTGTGGGAGGAATGGCGCCCCCCCCATCGTTGGTGTCTGTGGGAGGAATGGCGCCCCCCCCATCGTTGGTGTCTGTGGGAGGAATGGCGCCCCCCCCATCGTTGGTGTCTGTGGGAGGAATGGCGCCCCCCCCCCCATCGTTGGTGTCTGTGGGAGGAATGGCGCCCCCCCCATCGTTGGTGTCTGTGGGAGGAATGGCGCCCCCCCATCGTTGGTGTCTGTGGGAGAAATGGCGCCCCCCCATCGTTGGTGTCTGTGGGAGAAATGGCGCCCCCCCATCGTTGGTGTCTGTGGGAGGAATGGCGCCCCCCCATCGTTGGTGTCTATGGGAGGAATGGCGCCCCCCATCGTTGGTGTCTGTGGGAGGAATGGCGCCCCCCATCGTTGGTGTCTGTGGGAGGAATGGCGCCCCCCATCGTTGGTGTCTGTGGGAGGAATGGCGCCCCCCATCGTTGGTGTCTGTGGGAGGAATGGCGCCCCCCCCCATCGTTGGTGTCTGTGGGAGGCATGGCGCCCCCCCCCCCCATCGTTGGTGTCTGTGGGAGGCATGGCGCCCCCCCATCGTTGGTGTCTGTGGGAGGCATGGTGCCCCCCCCCATTGTTGGTGTCTGTGGGAGGCATGGCGCCCCCCCATCGTTGGTGTCTGTGGGAGGCATGGCGCCCCCCCATCGTTGGTGTCTGTGGGAGGCATGGCGCCCCCCCCATCGTTGGTGTCTGTGGGAGGCATGGTGCCCCCCCCATCGTTGGTGTCTGTGGGAGGCATGGTGCCCCCCCCATCGTTGGTGTCTGTGGGAGGCATGGCGCCCCCCCCCCCATCGTTGGTGTCTGTGGGAGGCATGGCGCCCCCCCCCCCCATCGTTGGTGTCTGTGGGAGGCATGGCGCCCCCCCCCCCCATCGTTGGTGTCTGTGGGAGGCATGGCGCCCCCCCCCATCGTTGGTGTCTGTGGGAGGCATGGCGCCCCCCCCCCCCATCGTTGGTGTCTGTGGGAGGCATGGCGCCCCCCCATCGTTGGTGTCTGTGGGAGGCATGGCGCCCTCCCACTGTTAGTGTCTGTGGGGGGAATAATGCCCCAAGGGCCGGGTGAAAGCAAGCTAAGGGCCGCAGTATGTAGATCACTGCCCTCAGGTAGTTGCTGTATTTGCAGCCATCATCAGAATAAGGGACAGTGTGTACACTTTGTTACTCTATATATAGCCACCAATAGTCCTTCTTCTTTTTTTTTATCTTCCTTACTTTCAGTAGATTTGCTCCTAGAGACTCTCAGTCCCAAAGCATTTAAATTCAAGTAAAAACAATTGTCAAATCCATTTCCATATTATCCAGACTTGAATATCTGGTCACACAACTAACACTCTTGGTCTCTAAAAAGTGATATTATATCCACAATACCCTGCAGGGTAAGAGCCCCAATACTCTCCTCTCTGGTGGCCTATGTCTTGCTTCCCTTTCATTCCAGCACAGCAGCCTTCATTAGTGTCTTTGGCATTCATCACTTCTGGGAGTGTCCAATATTTGTGCCCCCCCCTGCTCTGTTGTTCATTCTTCCATCCCCTATAATAATGCTGTGTCCTGTAGTGACATGAGAGTCAGAAGAGAGCCATAGCGGGGGGCACAGACCTTTGATATTCTGGAATTGTAGAAAGCCAAAGACCCTGACAGAAGCTGCAGCTCTGAAATATCAGGAAGACCAAATAGGAGCTGGTGGATATAGGGGTCCTTCTCCCGCAGGGTACTGCAAATGTGATTTAATTTTATAAAAGGCAGACAGTGACAGATATTCAAGGCTTTTTGTTAAGTGTTCGGCAATAATCTTGTTTAATTTCTATTTGTGACAACTGTCGTTAAGGCTTGAAATGTAAGTGCTCTTCTCTTTGTCACTACAGATTAAATTTGTTAGGCAATAATAAGGTATAAGAAAACACAACTACTTCTTTAAATTGTGTAATAGTCTTTGTAGGTTACCTTGTTTGTTTTGCCTCTTGAGTCTGATCGCCCAGGAACAGGATTAGGCATTTAACTGTAATCATGTATCGTCCCTTGTTACACATTTACAAAGGGTACTAACCCAGTAATATCCAGTTCTGGTGTGGATTTTTTTTTCACTTTTGTACTGTTTACAATTGGTTGCACAGCTATCCCTGAACTGAGCACCACTCGGCTGTAGTGCACGCAACTCATAAGTGGCCGATGCCTTTACATGACTGGTATTGTAATGGCATGAAATAAAAATTAGTCAGTATGATTCAGTTTTGATTACTCTATGAAGAAAACCTGGTGCCCAGAGCAGGAACCATATAGGTGGCCCTGCTAGTGGAACTTGTGGGTTGGAGAACCTGGCAGTTCAAGTACAGAGCTTTTGTCATTGGGTTCCAAGTGGGCATCATTTAGGTTGTTTAATGCACCACAACGTGTCTAAAACTGAAATTTATGTTGTGTGTCCTGCCACAATTTTTTTTTAATTGATCTGTAATTTATTTCCCTTTTTTAGGTTGGGTGGACCAGACCCCCTTGATTATGTGAGCATGTACAGAAGCCTTGGCAATTCATCACTTGGTGTTCCTGAGCACTGGCATTACGTCAGTTTTGGTCTTAGCGATTTGTATGGAGACAACAGAGTACATGAGTAAGTTTGTTTTTATTTATTTGTTTCAGTGACTTTTACTTGTCCACTTTTTTTCTAAAGGGTATTAAGTGGTCAGCAGACATCCCAGTGAGTGGGAATGGACTGTTGTCACATTGTATACATTATTAAGCAGGGTAGAAATCTGCAAACATTTTTGTTTAATACACTCTTATGACTTGCCCGCGTAGGGAGGAACTTCTGCAGCGTTGGAAAGCCTCAAACTGACAGAAGCTTTTTGTGAAGGTATTGTGTGTCTGTTAATTGCACACCTCATCTATCGGTGTCTGGGAAATGGCAGTTTTCAAGTGAAAGGAAACAGTCTGGCTGCTTTGGGTTAATTTGGACAGTACTTATTTCTGACATCGTGATGGGCCTTTGCTTTTTCTTAATAACATGCAGAAACAAACACTATCTTTGGACTGCATTCAAGAACTCCAGGTTGTAAAGCTTTATTAATCAGAGGAGGGAACATTTCACTTTTCTTTTTGGTCTTCCTCTGCCAGCTTGGTGCTCTTCAGACATCCAGGTATTGGTGAAATCTCCATAGACTTCTGTGGAGCCAAAAACGAATTCTTGCTACTCGCAGAGTTATGCCAGCTGCTGAAGTGTATATGTGAAGATAAGTCTAGGGGACAGAAGTAAGTGCAATTCATATAGCTACACTTGGCTCTGATTTATTCAACTTTCAAAGTATTGTTTCTTCTTTTGAACAGTACAGTTATGATTTGTCATTTAATAGTAGAGCAAAATAAAAATTGAATATACAGTAGACTTGTGCACAACGGAAAAATTCGTTCCGTTTCGGTTCGTTTCTTTCCGGTCCTGTTGATTCGTAATCATTCGTAATTTTGCTAGACGGGATTTTTCGTGTTCGGACTCATTCGTATTTTTGCAAGCGACATTTTTCGTTGAATTTTTTGTTGCTTTATAATTCGTACTTTCGGTAGAGTACGTTGTTTTTCGTTGATTCTGGACACAACTCCTACTTTCGTAACTTTTTTTGGGTTCGTTGATTCGTAATTTTCCGTGTCTCTCTCACAACGACGCTGCCTATTATGCCTAATGTGCTTCGAATGGATTTGTACTTTTCTAAATACATTGCGGTTATTTGTAACGATTCGAAATCTCGTATTTTACTTTCGTTTTTAACATGCGGCTATAGGCTCCGCCCCTGTACACCATTTTCAGAGGGTTCAGCACGGTGAGGGAGAAGCAGAGAGCAGAGCAGAGTGAGTGTTATTGTGCTTCGAATGGATTCGAAATCTCGTATTTTACTTTCGTTTTTTACATGCGGCTATAACCTCCGCCCCTGTACACCATTTTGAGAGGGAGTTCAGCACGGTGTGGGAGAAGCAGAGAGCAGAACAGAGTGAGTGTTATTGTGCTTCGTATGGATTCGTACATTCGTAACTTTTTCATAACGAATTATGCCGAAGACATTCGGGCATTCGCTATTTGCGGTATAATTTATTTCGGATTCGGTCTTATTCGTAATTGCTTTGTTCGGAAATTCGAATGCTTCCGAATGTCCGAAAGTTGCTAAATTCGGACGAATTTCAATTCGTTACGAAACGAATTGCACAAGCCTAATATACAGTACTTTGAAAATTGCCCCCTTATCAGGAATTATGAGGCTGGTGGTTTTTTTCTGTCTGTAAAGGAGCTTGCAATCAAAGGCTCCTACCACAGTCCTATGGACACACATCAAGGCCAGTTTAAACACAATCTAACTTGCTAGCTTGTTTTTTGATAAATCATACAGACATGGGGGTTGATTTTATAAAGGCTAATAGACTGTTCACTTTGTACGGGATGTTGCATTTTGCAAGGGAATTTTCCCTCAGCGTTTAGTGAATAAGGGGGAGCTTGGCTGATTTCCATAATCCAATCTATAGTGTGTAATGAGTTCATTACAACACGGATGTTTGTGGACTTGTTCTTTCTCATTACATTTTGCTTTAGATCACCTGGTCCACTGTGGCTTATGCACTTCATTACTTTACATGTATTTATTGTGTTGATGTTTAATTTATATGAACCTAATTTATATATTTATGTCATTACTTACACATTAATATAACAGTGTTTACTCACTTATTGATACACAATTTATTGATACACAATTTATTGTGTTTGTATTTAGTTTACATGCACAACCTTCTTAGCGCTGCACTTTTTTATATATTTGCTTACACAACTTGTCACGTTGTAGTGTTACCAGCTATCCGCCTTTTGTAGCACAGTAATTTTTTACACCAGTGATCTTATTTAGAATGAAGCAATTCTCTTCATCCTCCATGTCAGTTCAAAGGGTCGTACACACGGGCCGAATATTGGGCTACATTGGCCAGTTCAATAGAAACTGGACAACGTTTGGCCCGTGTGTACGGCAGCCAGTCTATGACCGAAAAAGGTCTGCTGATCGGCACCTGATCAGCGCTCTCAGCTAATGGCTGGGAGTGCCGACTGGCCCCTGTCAGAACACAATAGCTCAGTGGGGGTGATCGCTGTATGAACATCGGATTGTTGGTACAGGGCTGAATGAGGAAAAAAAAAAACGACAGGCATACCCCACTTTTAAGTACACAATGGGACCAGAGCATGTATGTAAAATGAAAATGTACTTAAAGTGAAGCAATTCCTTTTTTCACTTCTGGGGCTGTAGTGGGGGTGTCAGGGAGTGCGTTTCCAAGTAGCGGGGAATCTAAACTATCCGTGCACGGATTACTCAGCCGCAGCTTTAGCTTGAGAGCCACTTTACATACGCTCATGGGTATGTCCTTACTCGCGAGTGTATATAAAGTGAATGTACCTAAAGCGGGGTATGCTTGTAGTGTGTACTAGGCTTAACAAAACTTTTGGGCTTAGGTTGTCACTTTGTTTGGGCCTTATACATATCTCCTATCATACGGTCTCTTCATTGGACTGTGCACATTCCTCTTAAACCTTGTGACTATTTTGTGCAATGACATCAGGGTAATCTTTGCCATTGTGTAAGGTAGAGAATCTGCACTGCCTCCAACTCTTTTACGTTCAAAAAAATTATATAAAATTAGTGAAAAACAATTGAAATACAAAAAGAGGTTAATTCCTTAACCATGAAATTTAATGTGACTGAGTGTTAGGTGCTGCAACTTACTTTGCCTGAATATACAGATTATAAGTTACAGGAAAAAGGATCAAAATTGCGCAACCACATGCAAAAAATCTAATACAATTAAACTGTGTTGGCATTCAAGTCCATATAGTGTTTCAAAATAAAAAGGTTATAGCAAACATTCAGGTTGTAGCTTGAGACTTCTTTTTCGATGTTAATGATAAGAGGGGCCGCTTACCGGATAAGGTGGATCTTGGCTTATAGAGATCAAACTTGCTCAGCAATGGGTCAGTCCGACTATGGATATTCCTCCTAGGACACCTCCCAGAGCCGATAGCCGATATCCCTTCCGATACAGCAGACTCCTGTTGTTATATGCAATATTTTTCAAAAAAGCATTAGCCAGTCGTCCTATATATCTTACAAACTCGGATGTGTTAACCAGGTAAAAAGAAGAGTCTTCATGGTGCAGTATTTCTACTTAAAAGATTTATTGCAAACTTCCAAAAAAACAGCCGCGGCTCAAGCCAGCCAGCTGGTGTGTGGTGACGTCAGAGACTGGTGCTCCACCCAACGCGTTTCCCCGTACAAGGCATCGACTGGGAACGGAGGCTAGGTTTAAGCGTCACACACCACGCTCTAAATACCCGTACTGCAGCAGAGACACCGGAAATGTTTTTTCAGTCCGATTCCCATGGTGTCCTCTCTACCGATGGATTAAAATTTTGTGTTTTCATACATTAAAACCCATGGTAAGGGCGGACGTAGGGGTGTGAGGGTCACTTTCTAAATTTCAAACTCTTTGGGGGGGCGTGGCCTGGATAGCAATGGGATAGGTCGCATGTGATGTGAGCTCCGTCTGCCCATACTCCTAACCTACCATCCTGTCTGCATCCTGCTCGGTTCCTGCCATCCTCTACATCCGAGGACTTGTCCTGCTCTCCCTGTGGTTCCTGAAGCCTGTTAGCCCGCTAGTTTGCCGCCGCTGCCATCGCGGCGCTTCCCGGTCCTCTGCTTTAGGAAAGGCCGCGGCTTCGGCCTAGTTCCTGGTTCGGCGGCCATCTTGGCCCTCCCGACGGCGGCCCTGGACACTTCTCCTTGCCTCCCTGTGCGCACTGGGCTCCATCCTCTCCTACATCGGCCCCCGGATTACCTGCTGCAGCTGCTGGGGTGCCTCTGCACTCTGCACCTGCTGTGAGAGCGGACCGCGGTCTCGGCCTGACTCCCGGAGCGGCGGCCATCTTGCTCCACCCGGAGACATCCTTGGCAAGTATTACAGGCCTCCCTGACTCCCCTGAGCTCAGATTCCCCTGCATGCAGCCTGTTGCCAATACAGCTGCTTGAGAGTGACCTGCTGCTTGCCTTGGGTCACCCCTGGGCAGCGGTGGGGGGGGGGGTTGTGGAGGACCCGGCCTCCTTAACAGCGGCCATATTGGTGCACCCAGGGATCTTCCCTGCCGCCTTACAGCATGTCTCCGTCTAAAAAGAATTCTGAAGCCGCCGATAAACTGGCCAAATACCGCCGGCTTGAAGAAGACCAGCAGGTCAGAGACGGCGCTGCTGCTTCCCTGGATGCGGATCACTCTGTGGTGGCTACTAACAAATTACTGGATGCCATCGCCCTGTGCCAGAGCACGCTTACCACCAAGATTGAGGAGGTAAAAATTGATGTGTCCCTTATCCGGCAGGATCTTTCTACCCTCAGGGACCGCGTGACGGAGACGGAGACCCGTATTAGCAGAGCGGAGGATATCTTGCACCCTTTACAACATACCACTGATGAGGTGCGCCGCCAGTTACAACAGATTAGCGCAAAACAGGATGACATGGAAAATCGCCTTCGGAGATGTAACCTCCGCTTCATCAGTCTTCCTGAGTCTGCTGAGGGCACCGACCCGGAGAGCTTCCTTGAAAACCTCCTAACGTCCACCTTCGGCAGAGACGCATTTTCGGTAATGTTTGCAGTGGAGAGAGCTCATCGAATCCCTGGCCGTCCTCCTCCCCAAGTAGCTCCACCGCGTACCCTGATAGCGAAGTTCCTTAATTTCAGGGATCGCGACAAGATCCTCCGCCTAACCAGAGAGAAGGGGAATATCCCCCATACCAACGCACATGTTGCCGTCTTCCCGGACTTCTCCAATGAGGTGCAACGGCAGCGGTCCAGGTTCCAGGATGTTAAGAAGCGCCTCCGCACTCTACACCTCAAATACGCCATGCTGTACCCTGCAAAGCTTCGTGTGGAATGCGACGGTCGGACCCACTTTTTCGAGGACCCAGAGTCGGCATCCACTTGGATTGACCGGAGAAATCGGCGAGATTGAGCATACCGCGCTGTCTGGGAGCTGTGAGTACTTTTCTTTTCTCTCCCCTGCTGCCCCCTGTGCCGGCGGCACTCCCTGTTTGTGCCCTGTCCGCCCCTCCTCGGATCTCACAGCATGCTCGCCACCTTCGGGAGACCTTACTGTTAATTCCCCGTTCTCCCCACACATGGGAGATACTTGCAGAGGGCAGCTTACCGAACGTTGCTGGAACTTCCTATCCTACTTTACGTACCACCCTGATGGCAGGCGGGGCTTCCTCCTGCACGGCTGCAATGGTGTTGTGCTTTTGTGGCCCCTACACCCCATGCACTTCTCAGAGAAGAAGTCGCCCCCCTAGGTTCTCTATGGACTTTTTTCACTCCCCCCGTTTACCTGATTGTTTTTTCCTCCTTTTTTGTTTTCTTTTCATCACAGGTATCTATGTCCCTTTGAAATTAAGTCCCTCGCCTCCAATGCTTTTTTCACGTTGGATGTCCCTGGTTGATACCTGGTTTTGGGATACTATGTTCATGCCGAGTTGGGGTGGCACTGGACTGGGAGGGAAGGGAAATGTTTTGGCTGTTTTTTATTTGCCACCATGTTCACAATTGTTTATTTCTGCTAAAGGTACTATGTCATTGTCATACATGCACTATCAATATTGGTTGCCGATATGTTCTGTACTATCTGATGTGTCCTTATCTGCTCTGCTGGTTCTGGTCTGGCTGCGGTCTATTATACACACCATATACCCACCATGAGTTCCCTGAAGTTCCTCACGTGGAATGTTAGAGGCTTGCGCAATAAGATCAAACGCACAGCGGTCCTGACATTTCTCAAATCTCAGAGAGCTGACATTATCACACTGGTCGAGACCCATGTCACGGGCCACTTGCAATCCTCCCTTAAAACCCCTTGGGTGGGGTGGGCTTACCACGCCACTCACACTTCATATTCCAGAGGTGTATCGGTCCTGGTTGCCAAACGGGTACCTTTTGAGCTAATACTGCTCCGCACGGATCAGCAGGGCAGATATGTGTTTATGCACGCCACCATTAATGGGTCTCCTATCCTGCTACTTGCCTGCTATATTCCCCCCCCCCCCCGTACAACTCAGCTGTAATTCAGGAAGGCCTTGCCTTTATGACCCAGTACCCCTCCGTACCGGCAGTGTGGATTGGGGACTTCAATATGACCCTGATCCCCGCTCTGGACCATCTGGGCACACTGGATCCCCCCCTTAACCCACCGACCCATACCAGACTGCACCGCATAATGACCGACTTTGCTCTTGTCGACACTTGGCGCCACAAACACCCGCACACTAAAGTCTTCTCATGCTTTTCAGCCAGTCATAACACAATGTCACGAATTGATTTTGTTTTTATCTCAATGTCCCTGCTGCCTAAGCTAGGAGATGTGGGCTTTGCTCCGAGAGTACTCTCGGATCACGCCCCCTACTGGGTCACGATCCAGCTCCTGAAGGCTTCCCCTGCTCCTTCTTGGCGGTTAAACCCGTTCTGGCTGACTGCCCTGTGGGACCAGGATGACATCCCCACAGAATTGCAATACTATTTTACGGCCAACAGGGACACTGCCACGCATGATGTGGTGTGGGAAATGTTTAAACTTCACGCTCGTTCCCTACTTTCCACACGTATTAACAGGCTTAAACGGTCATCAACACTTATTGTCCAGCAGGCTGCAGAACACCTGCAGGTGCTGGAGGAGGCGTTCCACCGGGACCCCTCGCCCAGCACGGCCAACAATCTAAAGATTCAGGCGCGCCAGGTCTCCCAATTGCACATAGAGAAGGCTAAACAACGCATCTTCTTCTGTAGACAGAGGGTGTTTGAGTATGGAGAGAGATCGGGCAAACTGCTCGCATATCTCGCCCACTTGGATATGCGTCCCCCTGTGGTGGTGTCCTTGACCGACCCACAGGGGAACGACATCACCGATCCGCAACTGGTGGCGGAGGAATTTGGGAGATTCTACCGTGCACTCTACACTTCCAGGGTCACCCACACTCCCCAAGACACCAGGGACTACCTAGCGGGAGTTCAATTCCCTAGACTGACAGACGACCAGCTTGAAATTCTGGAAGCCCCTATTACTGAGGAGGACATTTCCGAGGCCATTTCCTGTCTGGCCTCATCCAAGGCCCCAGGATTGGATGGTCTACCTCTTGAATTCTATGCCACCTACTCTGAAATCCTAATCCCTGAACTTAAGGACCTGTATAAATCCATATTTGACTCAGGAGTTCTACCCCCATCTATGAGAGAAGCCCAAATAGTCGTAATTCCCAAACCCGGAAAGGACCCTAAATACCCGGAGTCGTATAGGCCCATTTCTTTGTTACAGGTAGACATTAAAATATTAGCTAAGATTCTAGCCTCCCGCCTTAACCAGGTTATTCTGTCATTGATGCACCATGACCAAACTGGCTTTATGCCAGGGAAGAACACGGCCATGAATATTCGCCGCCTATTTATGAATATTCAGGGGTCCCATGATGAAATTGGCTCGAGGGTCGTGGTGGCTCTGGATGCCGCCAAGGCCTTCGACTCCGTGGAGTGGAACTACCTGTGGGAGTGCCTCTCAAGATTTGGATTTGGCCCCAGCTTTATTCGCTGGGTCCAACTCCTCTATCAGTCCCCAAGGGCCAGAGTATTTGTGAATGGTTGGCTTTCTGACCAGTTCCCGCTGGAGAGGGGGACCCGACAGGGCTGCCCCCTTTCCCCCATGCTTTACGCATTGGCTGTGGAGCCGTTGGCCATTATGGTCCGTGCGGACACTTGCATCCGAGGCCTCAGGATGGGGAACCTGGAAGAAAAGATTGGGATGTATGCCGACGAGACACTTTTGTATCTGGCGGACTCCGGTCCTTCTCTTATAGCAGCCCTCCAGTCCATAGAACGTATGGGTGGCCATTCGGGTCTGAGTATTAATTGGTCTAAGTCCCAGATCCTTCCGATTGACCATTTTCCCCCCCTCGTTCGCGTCCCCTCCTCTGGCTCTTCCAAGGGTCTCCCAGATTAAATACCTTGGCGTACAGGTCACCAGATCGCTCTCAGATTATAAACTACTGAACATTGAACTCCTGTTTGCCCTGATCAAGAACAAGACGCAGACTTGGGCCAGACTACCCCTGGGTGTTATGGGTCGTGTCAGCTTAGTTAAGATGATACTCCTTCCCAAGATACTCTATTTGGTCTGGCATGCTCCCCTCTATATACCACAAATTTTTTTCAGGACAATTGAATCCATCCTGAATTCATTTATTTGGGGTCATGGCAGACACAAGTTATCTTGGAGAATTCTGAAGAACCCTGTGACGTTGGGAGGAGCTGCTCTCCCTGACTTTCAGGATTATTATTTTGCCTCCCAACTGTCCCACTTCTATTATTTTGACAAACATGAACTAACGAGATACCAGACACTACTCTGTGAGCACCCGGATGACTCGGCCCATACCTCACTTCAATCGGTCCTAAGAGCCCCATTGACAAGACGCCCCCCCCCAACGCACAGCAGACATGTTGACTCACCACCGGAGGGTATGGCGGACGGCACTGCAAAGAACTGGGACCCCAAAAGTACACTCTCATACCCCTCTCTGGTACAATACATGCTTGCCAGAATTATTGTCCATTCCGGACCCCGCGGTGTGGATACGCCATGGGATCTTATGCATACACCAGATCATGACCGCTTCAGGCCTTAAACCATTCCAAATGCTGAAGGACAAATTTTCCCTCCCCAATTGCCTTTTTTTCAGGTATTTGCAACTCCGACACGCTATACAGGCCCAGTTTTCTGGCTCTTACCTGTCCCTGGCAGTTCCCTCCATAGTGGACACAGTCACGGGTAATGTGCCTGCTAAGCTCATCTCCACTTTGTACTCCGCCATTCGTCTCCCTAGCACCACAGCATTGGCCTATACTGCTAAGACTAGATGGGAGGCGGATGTTGGACTTATAGAGGATGAGGACTGGGACGAGATTTTGGAGGACGTGAAAAAGGTTTCCCCCAAGCTGTCGGACCGCCTCACACAGCTGTACATCATACATAGAACATATCTGACCCCTCAGAGAGTAGCACGTTTCAGGCCCACGTACAATCCAGGATGCCGCCTCTGTGACCATACCCCAGGCTCCTTCTACCACCTCATATGGTTCTGCCCTACCATTCAGGCATACTGGACACAGGTGATACGCTTCCTACACGATCAGATGGGCTCCCCTGCTACCCTTGACCCAAAGATGTGCCTACTTGGCCTGTTGCCAGACTTGGATGCTGACAAACCCCTCTGTACCTTTTTACATGAGACGCTATTCTTGGCAAGAAAAGTAGTGGCCCGTAATTGGATGCAGGCCCTGCCCCCTACAATTCAGTGCTGGAAAAAGGCGGTTAACGATGCTCTCCCATATAAAAAACTGATTTATGTACATAGAGGGTGTCCGCTAAAGTATGAGAAGGTCTGGGACAGATGGATGGCGGATGGTGAAACGTGTACTTGACATGCCGATTCTTTATTTTTGTTGTGTACCGGCTCTACTTTCACTGCTGTTATCTTTATGTCACACAGATGCTTCACTGTGTTCATGTATGTACTATTATATTGGCCATACTGGCTTATGTTGATTTATGTACCATGCATACTTTTCAATAAAGTTGGTTTTTTCCAATTAACATTTTTTTTCAAACTCTTTATTTTCTTTTTGAACTACCTCCTCTTTGGGTACGATAATCCTCCTGGGTACACCTGACTAGGCTGTCGCAATGAGGCGGGTCGTCAGGCTGAAATCTAAACATGTTCATTTGGCATAGACATAGACCTCACTTGATGAACCAGTTTATAGTTGTGCTAACAATATGTTTTGCATCCCAGATGGTACTGTGTCGGTGCTGTATCATGGGAGGAGGGTGGTTGCCTTAAAGGGGGGTGTTGCAAATACCGCAATGAAACTGTTTATATATTTTGTATTTCTGTTTTACTATGGAAAAATCTGTACATTTTTAAAATAAAAACTATTGATAAAAAAAAACATGGTAGGTTATCCTATACATCTGAAACGTATATCTTGGCATATTATTATAAAACATTTATAACAAATATAAATGAGTAAAAACTATAATAAAAATGTTATAATGAACATATTAACCAGTTCATATAAACAATGTATATAGTTGCTGTTACTCCACTATTTATACCAGTAAAAATTGAGAATCGTTGTCTTTATTCTAGGTAGGGATCTGATATAATTACACCTATATGCACAAATGGTAATAAACTGTTTGGGGGGGGGGGGGCTCACAATATCCCCCAGCCTGCTCCACAGATTTAAAGTACCTATCTACAGCCATTTAAACACATATGTAAAAAATACATATGTTTTATTATATAGCCCTATCTCATCTGATGTATTGGACCAAAATACCACATTAACCCCATCTGATGTGGCAGACCAGCCATGTTCCACCCACAACCGGACACATTTCCCGCTGTGCCTGAAACATTGTTCAGGTCCCCCACATCCTGCGACCTGTAGGTTAACTCTTCACTTCTGCAATAGACAACCTCTCTCCCCGGTACATTTCCAGGTAGAGAAGGGAAGGTAAAGGAGGGGGGGGGGGGGGAGATGAGAAAACAGAGGACAGAAACTACCGATTTGTCAATAAAACAATTGATATCCCATTCAATCTTAAGTCTGTTAAATCTTTCCCATTGTCCTTGTATTTTAGTTAATTATTTAGTTTTCACGCAAGCCCATTTCTAAAATTAAAATTATAGGAACCCTTTTTAAATGTAAACAAAAATTTTAAGATAAAAGTTAATCTTTGGGAATATGTTGCGTGTTCCACCCGTTTTTAGGGTGGAACATGTAACATGTTCCCACTGCTACAGTCGCTGGTCGATTCCCCTCTCTCCCTGTGACAGCAGTATGAGGAGAAGTTCCCCTACCAGCTGTCACTTTTTGAAAACAGCGCTGCCATGTGGGGCTTCGCCAACGCAGCTGCGTAATTTCAACTACCAGTATCAACATCCTTTGCCGATGTCGGCTTGTGGTTGTCAATGAACTACCAGGGTGCTGTTGAGCGCTGTGGTAGTTCATTGATTCTTCCTGTCCGTTTGAAACTTCCTGGCTGTGTGTATGGGTTAGACAGCTCACACTGATAGTCTAGAGGAGACCTGCATGGCATTAGATAGATAGATAGATAGCAGTGTCATCTTAAGAGCATTATAGGCCCCCGGGCAATACGGTGCACTGGGGCCCTGTCTACACAATCACGCACGAGAATTTTTTACTGACAAAAATCATGACATTTACTGGCAGAACCACATTTTTTACTGCCACTGCAAAAAGGTACCTAAAATTACAGTTTTCAGTGCCAAACAGTGCAAAAGTGTATTTAAACTATAAACATATAGATCGTGCTATTAGCAATGTGTTTTAAGTTAAACAAAAGTTAAAAATTGACATGAAGGTTAAGTTACTATAACCCAGCCAGCACAGAGTTTCCTCTTACATCAGAGTCTGCAGGATTCCCCCTTACAGTGAAAGGGAACTCTTATGTAAAGGGGAACACTGCAGATCATTATGTAAGGGGGAAACGCTGATGTAAGGGGGGCTCTGGTGACCAGAGACCACCTTATATCAGAGTCCACTGCTATTCTCTTTACATCAGAGTTCCCACTTACATTAGAGCAACAGACCACCCCCGATCTCTTTGTGCAAGCTGCACAGTCAGCCAGACAGCCACTCACCGTATGACACCGACCAGGGCACTCAGTGTCTGTACTGGCTGGTGGCTGGGCAGGTTACAGGCTCACGAAAACCGGCACTGCCGACAGGGGTCTGACTCCGCCACACTCTGCTTCAAGCCTGCTGTGCTGTCTGCTCTGACAACTCTACTCTGTCCATTCACCCTCGGCTACTCCCTGCTTTTTTTTTTTTTTAAGTCCGGCGGGTGTGGCTAATGTCATCGGCGGACAGACAGAGGCAGCACTCGTGGAGTATCGGATCTTCTCTGCGATTTCCGCAAACTGCACATGCACAGTTCTGACCCGCCACTTCCCACCATTTTTTACCTGGGTCGCTGGGCAGCCGGTGGGGCCCCCCAGGCAAGTGTGGCCCCCGGGCAACTGCCCAGCGTGCCCAATGGAAAAGATGGCCCTGATATCTATCTATCTATCTATCTATCACACAGTAAGTGCACTTATCCTTTAGGCAAAAGTTACATTGTAATTTACACACTAGTAATTTTACAAAGCACAAGCAAAAAGTGATGGCAGAATGGTAATTGGTTTGTCAAACAGTAAACATTTTGGTTAACTTGTTTTTTTAGGAACTGCTATTCGATGTCCTGTATAATTAGTATTTTTTTGCAGTTTGATCATGCTAGGGGATATTAACTAAAAACTTGTACACTTAAATTTACTTCTATTAATAAATTCCATTTGCTGCTCTTCCAGATCACATAGCTCGATTATCATCTGGCCTCCCTTGTAGTTGTTTTTTGGACTGTGCTTGGGCTCCTTGCACATGTTCTCCTCAAGTTGGCAGCAATGCAGCCATGTCAGCGGATCCAGCTGCCGGTCTGCCAAGTCTTGTATAGTGTTTGAGGCTCTGTAGGGGATTGTATGAGAGGAACTGGCTACTCTAGGTCTTATATTCACACAAGGGATGGTACTGATCAGTGTACATCTTGCTCCTCAGGAGCCCTAGCAATTCTGTCTCTGTTTGCCCTACTTTTTTATCTTTGATCAAAAAAATTATATACAGACAGATTTAGATGTTAGTATTTTGCCCACCCTAAAGTGGAACTTCCGCTCATCGGAAACCCTCCCCCCCCTCCGGTGTTACATTTGGCACCTTTCAGGGGGGAGGGGGGTGAGGATACCTGTCTAAGACAGGTATTTGCACCCACTTCCGGGAGTCCTCTCTGCCGGTATTCTGCGGGTTGTACGTCACTTCCCGCAGAATACCTGTTGTGTTCTGGGAAACACTCGGCTCCCAGAACACAACGGGGACCAGTGAGAACGGCGCAGCGCGACTCTCGCATGCGCTGTAGGGAATCGGGCAGTGAAGCCGCAAGGCTTCATTCCTGGTTCCCTCACCGAGGATGGCGATGGGGGCAGCAGAGTGACGAGCGATTGCTGGTCTTCTGCTGCCGACGTCGCTGGACTCCAGGACAGGTAGGTGTCCTAAAGTCAGCAGCTGCAGTATTTATAGCTACTGGCTTTTAATTTAAAAAAAAAACGGCGGAACTCCGCTTTATAAAAAAAACACTAGCAGTTAAAATGGCCATATATAGCCAATCAATTTTATGCAGCACTTTACATATTTATTAAACATTCACATCAGTCCCTGCCCTCAATGGTCTTACTATTCTAAGGTCCCTAACTCACTTTCATACATACACCTACTAGGGTCAATTTAGACAGGTGTCAATTAACCTACCAGCGTGTCTTTGGAATTTGGAAGGAAACTGTTGTAACTGGAGGAAACCCGCACAGGGAGAACAAACTCCAGACAGATAGTGCAGTGGTAGGGATTCAAACAAATGACCTTAGTGCTGCCAGGCGAAAAGCACTCACAGTGGCTTGGTGCCCAATACCTGCATCTGGGCTTCATCTGCATTCATTTGATAGTGTATTTTTATTTAAGGGTTTTATTTAAAGGGATTGTAAAGCCTCATGGTTTTTCACCTTTTTGCATTAAGGTGAAAAACCTCCTGTGCTACAGCTGTCCCCCACCCCCAGGGACACTAGAGCCAGGGGCGGGGCAGAGTCCTGCTGTCTGTGTCAATGGACGCAGCAGCGGGGCTTGTGAGCGTGTCCGCGGGGGTGCCTCCAGGCTAAGCGGCTCTCCATGGGGGCACCCAATTTAAGAGGGGCCACGAGCGTCGCCGGTGCACCCCAGAAGAAGGGGATCGGGCTGCTCGGTGCAAAACTATTGCACAGAGCAGGTAAGTAGAACATGTTTGTGGTTTAAAAAAAAAAATATTATAACCTGTCGAGTGTTTATGGCAGTCAGTGTCTCCTGGTTAGGTGTGGAGAACACCACCTTTTTCAATTTGGGGGTGGGGGGGGGGTTTGCAGTGTTTTTCTTGAAAGTCTTCTCAATGTATCTGCAGCATATTGCCTCATGTCTCCTGGTGTTTTTATTTTACAATACAACAAATGGAAAAAAAAGTTGTATGTTCCAGCAGACCAGTGCAAGAGTATCTGTTTAAACAGGCTGTCCTGACAATCCTCAGATGCTGCTCTGTATCATAAACATTACATTATTGAAAGCACAATATGTAAGGCAGAGTTGCAGGCTGCTTCTAATGTGTCATCTTACTACAGGTGTACTTGGTGATATGGTTCCCCTGGTGCTCCATTGAATTGTTTTTTCTTTTATTTTTTTTAATCGGGCACAAAAAAAAAAAAACCTTCTCCATATAGGTAATATTCGCAACAGCATGATTCAACCATTGTAAGAATAATGTTGAAGCATACAAGGTGGAGAGAAAATTAATCAAAAATCCTCATGAATATATGATATGTTTGTTTTGCCTTAAGTCTTAAGTATTCCTTACTAAGTATTAACGTTGGAAGATTTCCGCAAACAAAATGACATTGTTTTTAAGGTACCCATGCATGTTCGATGCCTGTCTTTTGATGAGTTGGATTTTGGTAGGTAGACTACTTTTTTGGCTTCACTGTGGCATTAGGAGTGCTGGGAAATCTACAGACCAGAGGGCTTGTTTAGGTCTTAATTCTGCCACCTTTGGTGTATCCAGATATTTTCTGGTCCCAGGTGCAGGGCATAGGGCAGGCATGTCCAAAGTCCGGCCCGCGGGCCATTTGCGGCCCGCGGTCCGGTTTTGATGAACGGCCTTCACTTGCAATTTGCTTTTATCACTTTCGTGGCCCCCAAGCTCCACGCAGGGTAAGAAGGAGCTCAGTTTAAAAAAAAATATATATATATATATATATATATATATTGTGACAGCAGGAAGGTAAAGTCACCTGGTTGCATCCAGGGGGGTAGATATATTTCGCCCAGATTCAGGCTTTACGCCGACTTATACAACTAGGTGGAGAGTTGTATACGCCCAGCTGAGGCTAGTGGGCTCATGGATGACTCATACCTCTAGGGAGAGTGTGGGGCGTCGTGCAGACAGGGAGTTGATGAGACCAGCTGAAGCTTGTCAGCTCATTTAGGCCTCTATAAGAACTCCCAGCTTCATTAGATGTTAGCTCATGCCTGGAACCAGACCTGTGTGGACTGTCTAGGGAGAGTGAACCCCTGTGCGGTGAGACAAAGCCTGTGTGGCTATTTGCTTGGACATTTAAAACCAGGGACTTAGGGACTAGGACAGCACTAGGCTGATCCCAGTTGTTAGTTAGGAAACCTGTATGTTTAGTCAGAGGTCAAGTTGACCAGGATTTATTTTATTTATGTTTCTTTTGCTTTGCTGTGTTTTGTCACTGTAAATAGAAAATAAACCGCACCTTTTTGATTTTGAAAACCACAACCTCCGTTTGCTGGGCCTGTTTTTGTGTGGGGAGCCCATCCCGGGGGTCACACACACCCGCTGCCGAGCTAACCCCCTCACAATATATATATATATATATATATATATATATATATATATATATATATATATATATATATATATAAATTTCTCTAATCTCGCCTCTCACTGATCAGCTGGGCGTGTTCCAAAGCCCATTGGAAAGCTGGCAGCGCCAATAACAGACATTGAGTCATTTCTCGGTCCACAGCTGCAGAGCTCTGTGTCTCGGTGCCTGTGATTGGCTGTGGCGCTGCACTCGAGGATTTCTCAGGGGATAAGATAAGTTTACTACTGTAACGGATATAAAGTGAATATTTTAATATATGTAAGAATTTAAAAAACACAAACATCCTTGCCCTGATCGGAGCTTGGGCACCACAGAAGATATAAGGGCAAATAAGGGAAAATTACAAGTGGGGGTCAGAGAGAATATAAAATATTAAAAAAAAATAGCTCATCCTTGCCCTGAGTGGAGCTTGGGGGCCACAGAAGAGATAAAGGCCAGATTTCTCAGGGGATAAAGAGAAAATATAATATATTATTTTTTTACAACCTGAGCTCATCTTTACCCTGAGCGGAGCTCTGGGATTTGTTGGGGGACAAAGAGTATATATTATTTACCACACACCGCCACAAAGGTAGGAGAATTCCTGTTGGCCGTGTATTAGTGCTCGAACGAACACACTTACACCGAATTTTAATGGTTCAAAGAATGTCAGGCAAAAATGTCGGCCCTCACGCATGTTCACTTCATAAAATCTGACCCTCTTTCAAAAAAGTTTGGACACCCCTGAATAGGGGGTGAGAAGAGATTAAAGGAGTTGTAAAGGCAGTATGTTTTTTATCTTAATGCATTCCTTGCATTAAGATAAAAATCCTTCTGTGTGTAGCAGCCGCCCCAGCACCCCTAATACTTGTGCCCCCTCTCTAACCAGCAATGTCCACGAGTCCCTCAGCCATGCTCGGACTCTTCCTCCTGATTAACTGACACACAGCAGCGCTCCCACTGTTGTCCATTGAAGTCAGTTAGCCAATTAGGAGAGAGGGGGGATGGGGACAAATGGCAGCTCCATGTCTAAATGGACACAGAGCTGCAGCTTGGCTCGGGTGCCCTCGTAGCAAGCTGCTTGCTGAACTTGGCTGAATTTTTAAAACTGATAGCCAGCGGAAAATCCGTTTTTTTTTTTTTTTTTTTTTTTGTTTTTTTTTTTTTTTTTTTTTTTTTTTTTGTGCACCCCTAGGCAGGTGATAGCACACACAGGCGGGGCTGCTGACAGGGGTACCACCGGGCCTTCTGTAGGGCGCCTGGACAGCAGGAGGGGTTGGTGTCCCCCAGCCCTGCCGCACCAATCCCCCTTCCTGTGCTGTCAAAATCTGATTCCCCCTGTGTGCCCACCCCCCCCCCCCCCCCCAACGGCGCTGCTGGCTTCCTTCTCCCGATAACTGCTGTGGTTACACAGGGGGCTAGAGTGTGGCAAGGGGCCCCTTTACTAAAATGGACACAGTGAGTGATCGGTACCAATCGCTTCAGTGTCCATTCCAAGCTGAAGCAGAGCAAACTGTGTACATCGCTGGATCGAAAGAATGGCCAGGTATTTAAAGGGCTAGGGGAAGCCGGTCATTTAAGGTTTTTTACTTTATTGCAAAGAATGCATGGAGGTAAAAAACATTATGCCTTTAGAACCACTTTAAGGTTCAGAAGGCAACCTCGAGGATCATTTACCACAGGACATAGAATTATTATATTGTGAGGCTAGGGCATTTCAAACTCGCAATTATGCTGCGAGTGTCATCCTGGCTTTTCTCCAGTTTGGCGTTAACCTGCGTATGGCTTTGGGTCCAATAGGGTCAGATTTTAGCCTTAAAGGAGAAGTTCACTTTTAAAAAAAAAAAAGAATAAATGCAAATTTTTTTTGCTGGTAAAAAAATTTTAATTCATTTTTTTGCAGCCTGTAAAGCATTGCACCAGCGATCAGCAGATCTGCTGCAGACTTGTTGCCAGTGTATATATGTGCCTATACATCCTGTACAGAAACAATGAACTATCACAGCGCTGTTGGAGTTCATTGAGAGCTACAAGCCGATAGCCACAAAGGATGTTGTAGTTTGTTCACACATGGCCATGCTGATTTAAAAAACTGACCGCTAGTACAGGGAACTTCTCCCTGTACTGTTGTCACAGCAAGGGAGGAATCGGGCAGCGGCTGCAGCATTGAGAGCATGTTACATGTTCGCAGAGGTGAACTAATGCTGTAACAGTCCCTTTGCTTCAAAATCATTGGTGCGTGCTTTTGTTTAAGGAATCACATATATATTGTTACACCGATTGGTACTTTCTGTATTGCAGAAGTCGGTTTAAACCCATCCAGGATACTGTATTCTTTTAGTGCCACTGATTGTTTTTCTGGTTTCCTTGTCTTTGTCTCGCAGACTTTCAGAATTGACTGCCCTTGCTGTTTTATAAAGGATCATTCCTGATGTTCTACTGTGAAAAACTGGCCTACGGCCTCAGCCGTCCTTTTCTTTACCCAATGTGGTTTCTTCATTTCATCTATACCAGATCATTGTTTTACCCCTTCTTTTTTTTTTTGTTCTTCTATGCCTCAGATGCCAGGTGACAAAGCTTTTCACACTTTGTATGTGGTCCATGGGGTTTCCATTAAGACGACTACTGCAATTCAGCAGTCTGATTCCTTCTTTGTGCTTCCTGCAGGCCCAAGGAAGGGTCCTAATCCACCATTTTTCGATTAAAGTGATTGTAAAGGTGTTTTGTTGTTTAAAAAAAAAAAAAAAAAACATGTTATACTCACCTGCTCTATGCAAGGGTTTTTGCACAGAGCGTCCCCGATCCTCCTTTTCTGGGGTCCCCCGTCGGCGCTTATCCTCCGCATCGAGTGCCCCCACGGAGAGCCGCATTCCATGGGGCACCTGTGTGGGCAGGACTCGGCCCCACCCCCTGGTTCCCATGTCACTGGATTTGATTGACAGCAGCGGGAGCCAATGGTTCCTGCTTTTATCAATTTATCCAATGAGGACCCAAGACAGCGTCTCGAGCTGCTGGGCTCGTTCTCGTTGCTGGAAAGATTGGGTTCAGGTAAGTAAAAGGGGGGCTCTGAGGGGCAGCATTAAGGTGAAGAACCTCAAGACTTTACAACCTCTTTAATATATCCGCTTATTTCTCAAACTTATGGTCTGAAATGTAAAGTCCCACAGTTTTTTTTTGGTGAGGGCTTGATTTACCAGGGGTTTCTGGTAACTTTAAAGCGGTTGTCTACCCCACTTTAACATTTTTACTACAGGTAAGCTTATAATAAGGCATACCTGTAGGTAAAATAAATATCTCCTAAACCTGTACGGTTTGGGAGCTATTCACCTTGCATGCAGCCGCTGACGTCAGCGGTGCATGCACTCTGAAGGTCCGGCAGATGCTGCGGGAAAGAGGACTCCGTGTGGGAGTGAAGTGGTCGCGGCTCCGGTCACTCACAGCCGCGAACCCAGAAGAAATGCCGAGCGACCATGTCAGCTCCCTCAGCGGTGACCGGGAGGTGATCGCGTGGCTTTGTTCTAAGTAGGGATGCACCGAATGGGTTTTTTGGTGCCGAAACTGATACCGAAAATAAATCTTCTTTTGATCCCGAAAACCGAAAGAGCACTCGAAACCGAAAGTGACTGACTGTTTTAAAAAAAAAAAAAATTATACAGGAGGTGGTCGGAGACTGGGGACACGGTACAGGAGGTGGTCGGAGACTGGGGACATGGTACATGAGGTGGTCAGAGACTGGGGACATAAAAGAAGAGATCAATGCTGTGCCCGCCATGCAGCCTGCAAGTTACCTCCCTCCTCGCGGCGATCTCCGCGTGTCACGGAGCTTAACTACACAGGCCGCAGTAACAATGTCCCGCCTCCTGTGACACGTCACACTGATTCAATGTTCTACCATTGCATCAGTGTGCCGTCTGTCACAGGAGGTGGGACATTGTTACTGCAACCTGTGTAGTTAAGCTCCGTGACACACGGAGATCGGGGAGGAGGAGAGGACTGCAGCGCTTATTGGCCAGAAAGAAACCCCCGTAATGGGCGGCACCAGGGGCGGGGGGCCCTGCCCCATTTTCAGCTCAATTATCGCCAAGAATTCCTTTTCGGCTTTTTGCCGAAAAGGCCATTTTCGGACGATATGTTTCGGTGCATCCCTACTTCTAAGGTAAGTATTTCATAATGAGCTAGTATGCGGTGCATACTAGCTCATTATGCCTTTGCCTTACAGGGGTTTTTTTTTTTTTTTTTTTATTGTGGGCATACAGCTGCTTTAAGTTTGAAAAGCTGCTACCTGATCTTCAATTCAAACTTTCACGAAGTGAATTTTTAAGTCGCTGAGGGCGCCACCTTTGGCAAGTTTTTCCGGCTGCTGCATGAAGTTGTATCCTGTTCTAGGTTAGTTGTTCGGGGCCTGTTGTTATGTTGCCCTCCTCATATATTCAGTGCTTTGGGACAAACCTATTATAATGGCTATAAAGAGTCCTGGGAAGAACAATAAAGGGATATTTTTGGTTAACCTCCTAAAATCTTTTTCTTTGAGTACTTCACCAGGACATAAGGATCCCCACCCCCTCTGCCTTGGTGTTTTATGGCTTGCTACACAAAAACTGAAGCCTTGCCTTAGGCCCCTTTCACATGGGCTTTCCGATCAGGTCCGCCTTTCAGTTTTTTAGGCGGACTTGATCGGACGCTACATGCACCTCTATGGAGCGGTGGATGTTGGCTGTGACATGTCCACTGACATCCGCCGCTATCCGATCCCGTCCATGAAATCTAGACGGATGGTGACCCTATTTTCCATCCATTTGGAGGATTGACTGAAAACTAACAATGCGGTCGGTTTTCATCCGATCTCCCATAGAGGACAGCAGGGCTCTGAGAGGTCCATCTCCGCACAGTGAGTCCATCGGGTGGAAAGCCTGTGTGAAAGGAACCTTGGCCCTGGTTCACATTGGTGTGTTTGGACTTGTCAATTCTGCAACGCTGCATTTGCGGCGCCACACATTTCAAAAGTAGTTTCTGTACTACTTTGCGATTTCGGGGTGTGCGATTTCCATTGACATCTGTGCAGAAACCCGCACACGTCTGTGAAATTGTGTGAGTTCAGCTGAACTCGTACAGATTCATTCCCACAGCTCAGTGTGAACCTGGGCTTAAGGGGGGTAATAATGCCTAGGAGGGGATTTTGTTTTGTGGGTTTTTTATTTTTTTTGCCAGTGTCCAGTCACCGAAGGTGCAATATAAACCAAATGGATATTCAAAAGCCATTTTGTCTTGTGATGTACTCCAAGAAAAGGACTTTGCAGGTAAAACAAAAATCTCATATTTGTTTTAATGTATCAATACACAATAGATCTTGAAAATCTTTGATTTGGACCAGTTGCTAAGTGTGTTTGGAACAAAATGGGGCATGCAGCATTTTCTGCTACTTTTGCATGTGCTTGGTAAATGCAGAATGTATCAAAAACACACATAACCTAACGTTTGCATTTTTCATGATGTGCAGCTGACCGTAAGTGCTCCTAGACTCTTTGGAGAGTCTTTACGTTAAGCGTTATATTCTGCTTTGTTGAAGGTGCTGCTGCAGAGAGTTGGCCTTGTTTAACATGAGAGAGAGTATTTCATCAATAAACCGGGAACAGTGGGGATGGGGAGGGGGCAACACTAGAGAGCTGCTGTCTGTGTGCTGGAGGTAGACCTCCCCTGAAGAAATAGCCAACATATGGAAACCTTTTCCTACAGTGTATTTGGTTTCAGATTGTGATTTGTTTGAGCTAGTTAACACCATCAATAACACTGGAAAATGGAGGCCACCAACAGAGCAGGGCTGGCTTTATATTCCGCAACAAGCTCTAATCTCTGAGGATAACAGCTTCTCAGTGTATACACCAGGCACATTTTTCTGCTGAATGTTGGGTTATTTCATTATTAAATTTTACTTTTTTTTTTTTGTTTTCCCTTTCAATTCGTTATCAGCTACATATTCATACTCGTGACAATGGTGCTACTACAGCTTTTGCCTAAGCTATAAATGTCTTCTATAGCTAAAAACATTACAAAATCCTTATTAGGGATGCTTTGTTGATGTCCTGTATTATGTGGTTTTGTCAAATCATATGCCGTGTGATGGCTTTTCCACACCGTCCTTTCTTCTTCATCTAAAATGCCAATAGGGCATGTCGATGATTGATTTAATGTTGTAGAAAATAAGACTTGTTTAGTTTGATTAAAAAAAATAAAATACAAAATCTGGGACAGTTGACTAGGATTCATGATAATGCGTGGTTATTCACTTATGTCATCTACAGTGTATTCAGAAAGTATTCAGACCCCCCCCCCCCTTTTTTTCCCCCCCATTTTGTTAGGTTGCAGCCTGATACTACAGTTTACATTTTTCTCTCCTTATCCTACACTCAGTACCTCCATAATGACAAAGTGAAAACAGAAATTTTGAAATATTTGCAAATTTAGGAAAAACTGAAATATCACATTGGCATAAGAGCTGGTTCACACAGGGGCAGCACGACTTGAGACTAAACCACAGCACGACTTGAAGTCGCCTCCATGACAGGCTGTCCCCTGTGTTTGGTATGAATCATGAGGGGGAACTCCACGCCAAATTTTAAATAAACCTGAATGGGTTCCCCTCCAAGAGCATACCAGGCCCTTAGGTCTGGTATGGATTTCAAGAGGAACCCCTATGCCGAAAAAACGGCGTGGGGGGTCCCCCCAAAATCCATACCAGACTCTTATCTGAGCACGCAGCCCGGCTGGTCAGGAAGGGGGGTGGGGAAGAGCGAGCGCCCCCCCTCCCCGATCCCATACCAGGCTGCATGCCCTCAACATCCTGAACCGTACCAGGCCGCATGCCCTCTACATGGGGGGGGTGGGTGCTTTGGGGCAGGGGGGGCGCCCTGCGGCCCCCCACCCCAAAGCACCTTGTCCCCATGTTGATGGGGACATAGGCCTCTTCCCGACAACCCTGGCCATTGGTTGTCGGGGGTCTGCGGGTGGGGGGCTTATCGGAATCTGCGAGCCCCTTTTTAATAAGGGGGCCCCCAGATCCCGTCCCCCCACCCTATGTGAATGAGTATGGGGTACATCGTACCCCTACCCATTTACTCGGGGGGGGGGGGGGGAAGTGTCAGTAAAAAACACACACTAGACAGCTTTTTAAAGTAATTTATTAGGCAGCTCCGGGGGTCTTCTACCGACTTCAGGGGTCTTGTGAAGGTTTTATTGTTTGCCGGCCCTTTAATTTTGCAGAGTATTGTACCCAGTTTAGCAAGGGTGGACAAACTAATAGTTCAGAAGCTAGTGAGTTTAATCTCTGAGCCAGAAGGAGCTTGGAAAAGTGATTACAAGTGCATAGGGGTGCAACGGATAAAAAAAACTCTGTTCCGATCGTTTCTCGGATCAGAGTCACGAATCGGATCATTTTTCGGATCAGCAAAAAAAAAGACAAGACAAACATAACTTTTGTCTTTTTGTTTATTAACACTTTAAAAGTTGATTTTATATATTTTAAAAATAATTTAAAAGTGCACAAGGCATAATATATTCTTTTTAACATAATGAAAAACAACTTAGTGCAACATAAAGGCATATCTCCTTCCTTTAAACATTGACCAATGGGCAATGACCACCATAAAAAACAACTTAAAGTGCAACATAAGAAGGCACATCTTCCTTGAAACATGGATAGTGAAATAAAGCCTAGTATGTCCACATCATCAAAGAATAAAAGAGCGAAAGCAAAGCATTCCTGAGCTTATAATTTCACATTCTTTTTCAAAAAGACAAGGATGTCTACATTGTCTGGGGAGAGTGTGGACCTCTTTGCAGTCACTATGTCCCCTGCTGTTGAGAACACTCTCGCAGAAGGAACTTAAGGAGCCTGGCAAAGCGAGATAGCATCTTGCCATCTTGGCAATATGAGGGTATTTACACTCATTGCTTTTCCACCATGCCAGTGGATCACCATCCACTGTAATGCCGCATGCTGCCAGCAGGTAGGATGCCACCTCCTCTTTGATGTCAGCAGGAGTCATGCTGGCAAAGGTCTCTCCAAAAAGCTCTGCCATCGCCGACTTCTTTTGTGGAAAAGATGTGTCCAAGTTTGCTCCTGTTGGCTCAGCAGCTTGACCCTGCAGAAAAAAAAAAAAAATGTTGATTTAATTAAACCTTTTATTTTCATGTTTCATAGACATGAAAAATGTGGCAATAACATTTTAATAAAAGCCATTATTGCTGAAAATAAAAAATGTATTTAGGTTTAAATTTTATAATTTTTAAATAATATTATTTTTCTTTACCTCATTAGTCTTCAGTGCCCAGACTGCTCAAAATCTCAGTGGTGAGGTCACTGTATGTCCTCTGGCGTAGGGCAGGGTCCATGTGAGACAGGGACTTGAACCTTGGATCCAGGGCAGTAGATCTGTGAAGATAGTCCTTTTAGAGTAGGGGGTGAAGTGTATCTGGGCTGCAGGTCCTCTCTAATGGCAGTCTTGACATCTCGAGTGATGGTGCGGTCTTCCACACTTGGAGCCATGAATCGTAGAATCCTTGTTTTCAGCGGCAGAATCATTGACACAGATGGTGAACTTTCAGTGCTCAGCAGAGATGTAACAGTTGTGAGGGGTTTAAGCCCCTGGAGGACCTCCTCTGCCACTCTCACATCATCAGACAGGGTGATGATGTCTTTGACAATTTTTCTTCAGGGTCTTGTCGGTCAATACAGAATATATAGCTCCCTGCTGCTCCAGATAACGCTCCAACATATAAGTAGAGTTCCACCTTGTTGGGACATGGGACATCATGTATGAGCTTATGAGTAGGCAGCTTTAGCATTTCTTGCTTTGTCTTAAGCACATGAGCAGCTGTTGTGCTTCGGTGGAAGTAGGAAACCACCTTCCTGATCCTCCCAAGGAGGCGGTCCATCCTATTGACTGAGATTCCCTTTTGTGATGCCAAATTCACTACATGTGCAAAGCACCCTATCTGTGTGCCCAGTCCTGCCTCATTCACTGCATTTATTTGATTTTTGGCATTATCAGTTGTGACTAGAGGTCGACCGATATATCGGCCGGCCGATATTTGGCGTTTTTTATAAAATCGGCATCGGCCGATTTATTGTGAAAAATCTGCCGATTCGCAACACTATCTGGCCCGCATGGCCACCTGCAGTACTGACCAGCATGTCTTCACGAATCCTCCACCTGCACGGCCACTACACATGTCAGGGAGTAATTCACTGGCATCGCAAAGCACAGCACCGCACCGTCCCGCCCTGCCCCCTCCCCCTCCCTCGCCGCGTGTGAGAGAAACAAATCATCACATTAGCATATTTACATTTACAGGCCTCTGCCGCCTGACTAGTAACTCCCCCCAGCAGGAGATCGTGGCCAGCACTAGCTCTTCCTTCCCTGCTGGCTGCTTGTTTTACACTTCCTCAGTGATTGGCTGGTCATCTCATCAGCATGCACCTAGCCCTATCAGGTGCATGCAGATAGATACCAGCATGTATGGAGGGTAAGTTGCAAAAATTGTGTGCTGCTACTGTGCCCCCCTGCAGACTTTTATTTAATCTTTTTTTAAAGTGAAACCTGGCTGAGGCTGGCATTGATAAAATGGATGAGGATGACTCTTGGTGGATATGAGAGTTACATTGTGAAGAGGAGGTCCACAATGTAACTCTCATCCTCATTCATTTCACAATGCAAATCAATCATCTTCATTACTACAACGCAGCACCACCCATCCCTCTCCACAACGCAGCACCACCCAGCAGCACCATGCATCCCCACCCGGTACAGAGGTGGCTGTGGAGGAGGGGGGTACAGAGAGGTGGCTCCACAGCCTCCTCTCTGTACCCCCCACCTCCCAGCCACCTCTCTGTACCCCCCTCCTCCACAGCCACCTCTCTGTACCCCAGTGGCGGTGCATCCATATGGGGCACACGGGCGCCGCCACCTCCCTCCTGCCACTTCTCTATCACCATAGATAGGTTCATGCAATGCATGAATCTATGGTTGCCGCTGCCGGACCCTTGTCGGGCACCAGGCACCTGAATTACAGCGGCGTGGTATTTTTTGGAAGCACCTGATTAGAGCCATAGGCTCTAATAGGCGTCCAAAAAGGTGAACAGCGGGCGCCATGCTGGGTGCTCGCTGTTCACTCAGTTGTTAGGAAAGCGATTCATTCGCTTTCCTAACACTGAACTGCCTCTCAGCCGATCAGGTGCTCGGGTCTCTGTTACCTGTCACCTGGTTGACTAAAACGACAGTCGCTGTGATTGGACGCCTATACAGAGGATGGGAGACGACATCGAGGATCATGGAGGACACCGCCGCCGTGACCCACTGCCCCACCGAGACAAGTGCCGGATGGGCGGGGAATGCACACTGGCAGAATTTGATGGGGCACCCTGGCGGCAATTGATGGGGCACCCTGGCGGCAATTGATGGGGCACCCTGGCGGCAATTGATGGGGCACCCTGGCGGCAATTGATGGGGCACCCTGGCGGCAATTGATGGGGCACCCTGGCGGCAATTGATGGGGCACCCTGGCGGCAATTGATGGGGCACCCTGGCGGCAATTGATGGGGCACCCTGGCGGCAATTGATGGGGCACCCTGGCGGCAATTGATGGGGCACCCTGGCGGCAATTGATGGGGCACCCTGGCGGCAATTGATGGGGCACCCTGGCGGCAATTGATGGGGCACCCTGGCGGCAATTGATGGGGCACCCTGGCGGCAATTGATGGGGCACCCTGGCGGCAATTGATGGGGCACCCTGGCGGCAATTGATGGGGCACCCTGGCGGCAATTGATGGGGCACCCTGGCGGCAATTGATGGGGCACCCTGGCGGCAATTGATGGGGCACCCTGGCGGCAATTGATGGGGCACCCTGGCGGCAATTGATGGGGCACCCTGGCGGCAATTGATGGGGCACCCTGGCGGCAATTGATGGGGCACCCTGGCGGCAATTGATGGGGCACCCTGGCGGCAATTGATGGGGCACCCTGGCGGCAATTGATGGGGCACCCTGGCGGCAATTGATGGGGCACCCTGGCGGCAATTGATGGGGCACCCTGGCGGCAATTGATGGGGCACCCTGGCGGCAATTGATGGGGCACCCTGGCGGCAATTGATGGGGCACCCTGGCGGCAATTGATGGGGCACCCTGGCGGCAATTGATGGGGTTTTTTCCCCAAAAATTTTGAGCACCAGCCGCCACTCCTTTTTAAAATGACTAAGATTGTATTTTTTTTTTTTCTTTTTTAATAATTAGTCTGATGATGGCTGAAAAGAGATCAAACCCAGTATGGCAGTATTTCAGTGAGCCAACATCAGGGAAGGCCAAGTGCAATATCTGCCAGAAATTGTTGAGCATGGGAGCAGAAAAAGGAAAGGCTAAAAATACCACAAATATCTGGAATCATCTGAAAGTCCACCACCTCCAAGCTTATAAAGATGCACAGAGGGAGAAAGAAGATGCAGCTGCTTCTTCAGCCAACTTTCAGCCCACTGTAGTACAGATGTTTGATGCTAAAAGAAAATGGCAAAACACTGATCCCCGGTCCAAGAAAATTGATACCCTAATCACAGAAATGATTGCCACAGACAACCAGCCCTTTACAGTTGTTGCAGATATTGGCTTCCAACGCTTGCTGGCAACATTAGAACCAAGATATTCTATCAAAAATGAAAAATACTACCGCACAGACATGCTGGACAGTGTGTACAAAAGGGGTTACACAGCGAATTAAGACACTAATTGCAACAGAGAATGCTGGCCCCCATTTGTCCTTCCCAACAGACTGTTGGTCTGGAGAAACAGAATCACTCATGAGCCTAACATGTCATTTTATAGACAGTAACTGGGAAAGGAAACAGGTCATTCTAAATGTCAAGGCCATGTCTGGCTCCCATACTGGGGACTATATCAGGGAGATGTTTCTTAGCATGCTGAATGATTGGGATATCAACCAAGACAGAGTGGTGCTTGTGCTGCGAGACAGTGGTGCTAACATGATTAAAGGCCTCAGACTGGCAGATATACCAGACTTAAGCTGCAGTGCACACACTTTACAGCTTGTGGTGAAAGAGGGCGTCAGCGAGTAGTGGGGGACATCATTGCCAAATTAAAGACTTGTGCTACACACTTTAGCCACTCTGTGCTTGCAAAGCAGCGTCTTGGAGCCATCCAAAAAGATCTTGGCCTCCCCCAGCACAGCATCATTCAGGATGTTCCCACCCGCTGGAACTCCACATTACATATGTTGCAGAGGATGCTGGAGCAGAAGCGTGCCCTGAATTTCTATGTAGCAGAACATGGCAAGTTTACCACACCTCCAGCAGAACAATGGGATATCATCTCAAATTTGGTAGATACACTGGGCCCTATTGAGGAAGTGACTTTGGATATCAGCAAGGCAGAGGCCTCCATCTCCTGCATCATCCCATGCATAGCTGTGCTGAAGATGGTGCTTCAGGCAGAGGGTCACACCACAAGGGGGATAAAAACACTTAGGGAAACCATGTGGCAAAGCTTGGAGAGACGATTTTCAAAGATGGAGGATACCAAATGTTTGGTGCTGGCAACACTGCTTGATCCTCGGTACAAGGGTCATGTATTTGCAGGGGATACACTGAGCAAGGCAAAAACTTGGCTGCGAGAAGAGTACGCTATTGTGTCCGAGCAACAAGTAAGAGCCACCAGTGAGGGCGAAGGACCAGAACCAAAACGGACCAGGACAAGGGTAGAAGAGGAGAAGGAGGAACCCAATCCCTCTGGTCTTCTGGAGAAAATGTATGCAAACATTTTGGGGTCTCATGGAACTCTTGCTGAAGAGAGTGACGAGCACTTCATTGATGAGGAGTTGGAAAAGTACCTCCGAGAGCCACTGATAGACAGACGGACTGGTCTGCCACTGGAATGGTGGAAACAGAATGCATCCCGCCTCTGCCACCTTGCACCACTGGCAAGAAAATTTCTCTGTCCACCTGCCTCTTCTGTTCCCAGTGAAAGAGTATTCAGCGAGATTGGGATCATCTATGACAAGAGGAGGAGCAGGCTCACTGGAGAAAATGCAGAGACTGTGTTTCCTGAACTACAATCTGAAGCTCTTAAACTGGGAGTACTGAGAAAACATTTAAGTGATAGATGTGGTGAAGAAGAAGAGAATCAGGGAATGGAACTGAAGCACAAAGCCTAAAACGAAAGAAAATTTGCACTTTTGTATTGTTTACAAACTTACCTCCAGTAATGGCCATTATCTATTGCTGTTGATTTCTTTCAAAAGTTTTACCTCACCTGTTTTTGTGTATTTTTAGGATACATATAGTTGTTTATCTTAATCTTTATCGTACTTCTGTTGTTTAATAAATGGTTAATTTAAGAAATTTTCTGTATCCCTTCTTTATTATTTAACGAAACTGTTAAATTTTATGAAATGGGAAAAAATAAAATAAAATATCGGCCGTAAAAATCGGCATTATATATCGGCCATCGGCCGCCCCGAATTCTAAATATCGCCATCGGCCAGTGAAAAACCCATATCGGTCGACCTCTAGTTGTGACTGGGATATTAGTACTGGGCCTCGTTATCTTCCATTCCTCCACTGCTTGTGTCAGTACCTGCGCAAGATTAGTGCTTGTGTGACTCTCGTAGAGGGGGCGTGTCTGCAGCACCGGACTTCTCATCTCCCAGTCTGCTGTGATGAAGTGAGCGGTAATCGTCACATAGCTCTCCGTTCCCCTGGACGTCCACCCTTCTGGCCTGAGCGCAACAGAGGATGCTCGGGATAGTTCATCCACAACTTTTTTTCTTCTCCTTCTCCTAAAGATCTGGCACAATCTTTTTGCTGAAGTGGGTGCGAGACCGGATGTCGGAACGTGGCTCAAGCACTTTCAGCATGTGTTTAAAGCCCTTGTTTTGCACAACCGAATATGGCCTCATGTCTGCACATACAGTGGGTACGGAAAGTATTCAGACCCCCTTACATTTTTTCACTCTGTTATATTGCAGCCAATTGCTAAAATCATTCAAGTTCATTTTTTTCCCTCAATGTACACACAGCACCCCATATTGACAGAAAAACACAATTTGTTGACATTTTTGCAGATTTATTAAAAAAGAAAAACTGAAATATCACATGGTCCTAAGTATTCAAACCCTTTGCTCAGTATTTAGTAAAAGCACCCTTTTGATCCAATACAGCCATTAGTCTTTATGGGAAAGATGCAACAAGTTTTTCACACCTGGATTTGGGGATCCTCTGCCATTCCTCCTTGCAGATCCTCTCCAGTTCTGTCAGGTTGGATGATAAACGTTGGTGGACAGCCATTTTTAGGTCTCTCCAGAGATGCTCAATTGGGTTAAAGTCAGGGCTCTGGCTGGCCGATTCAAGAACAGTCAGAGTTGTTGTGAAGCCACTCCTTCGTTATTTTAGCTGTGTGCTTGGGGTCATTGTCTTGTTGGAAGGTAAACCTTCGGCCCAGTCTGAGGTCCTGAGCACTCTGGAAAAGGTTTTCATCCAGGATATCCCTGTACTTGGCTGCATTCATCTTTCCTTCGATTGCAACCAGTCGTCCTGTCCCTGCAGCTGAAAAACACCCCCACAGTATGATGCTGACACCACCATGCTTCACTGTTGGGACTGTATTGGACAGGTGATGAGCAGTGCCTGGTTTTCTCCACACGTACCGCTTAGAATTAAGGCCAACAAGTTCTATCTTGGTCTCATCAGACCAGAGAATATTATTTCTGACCATCTTGGAGTCCTTCAGGTGTTTTTTTTTTTTTTTTTTTTTTTTTTTAGTGAACTCCATGCAGGCTTTCATGTGTCTTGCACGGAGGAGAGGCTTCCGTCGGGCCACGCTGCCATAAAGCCCCGACTGGTGGAGGACTGCAGTGATGGTTGACTTTCTACAACTTCCTCCCATCTCCCGACTGCATCTCTGGAGCTCAGCCACAGTGATCTTTGGGTTCTTCTTTCCCTCTCTCACCAAGGCTCTTCTCCCCGATAGCTCAGTTTGGCCGGACGGCCAGCTCTAGGAAGGGTTCTGATCGTCCCAAATGTCTTCCATTTAAGGATAATGGAGGCCACTGTGCTCTTAGGCCCCTTTCACACTGAGGCATTGAAAAAACGCTCAAAAATTATGGCATTTTGTACCTCTAACCGCTTTTACCTCGTTTTTACCGCGATCGCTGTAAAAATAGCGCGAACGCGGTAAAAACGCATACGCGTTAGCGCTATTTTTTAAAATAACGCTTATGCCTATGCGTTTTTACCGCGGTTCCCATTCATTTCAATGGGGATAGCCGTTTTTACAGCGCTATTTTATGCGCCCTAAAGTTGCTCTAAAAAAGCGGTTTGCAGGATTTTTTCCAACGCCCAGCCAGCATAACGCTTCAGTGTGAAAGCCCTCAGGGCTTTCACATTGAGAATGCTGGGGCAGGATTATTTCAGGCGTTATTACAGCGCTATTTTTAGCGCGAAAACGCAGTAAAAACGCCTCAGTGTGAAAGGGGCCTAAGGAACCTTAAGTGCAGCAGAATTTTTTTTTTGTAACCTTGGCCAGATCTGTGCCTTGCCACAATTGTCTCTGAGCTCTTCAGGCAGTTCCTTTTGACCTCATGATTCTCATTTGCTCTGACATGCACTGTGAGCTGTAAGGTCTTATATAGACAGGTGTGTGGCTTTCCTAATCAAGTCCAATCAGTATAATCAAACACAGCTGGACTCAAATGAAGGCGTAGAACCATCTCAAGAACGATCAGAAGAAATGGACAGCACCTGAGTTAAATATGAGCGTCACAGCAAAGGGTCTGAATACTTAGGACCATGTGATATTTCATTTTTTTTCTTTTTTTTTTAATCTGCAAAAATGTCAACAATTCTGTGTTTTTCTGTCAATATGGGGTGCTGTGTGTACATTAATGAGGAAAAAAAAATGAACTTAAATGATTTTAGCAAATGGCTGCAATATAACAGAGTGAAAAATTTAAGGGGGTCTGAATACTTTTCGTACCCACTGTATAAACACACCGATAGCGTTTGTGATGGCTTTAGCCCGGTCTTATTGTGCAAGAAGGGGCTGCTTAAATGCAGCGGTGATAAGCGGTTGTTGAGCAGCTTTCGTTTTCACTCCTGTCAGTGGAACACCGGGGTGATGTCGCTTCAAATGCATGGCCATGCTTGATGTGTTTCCAGTGTCATATGGTTTTCTTGTGCCACAGTGCCTACACACCGTCACGGTTTTATCCACTAACCTCTTTCCTTCATCATTATATTTGACAGGGAAGCCAAAATGCTCCCATACAGGGTGTTTAAATCCGGGCTTGACAAATTTGCTTGGAATCTAGGAGCCAGCTAAAAAAGTTAGGAGCCAGGAACACGCACCGTACCACCGAGCTTGCGCGCAGAATCGAACGCATACATGAGTAGCGCCCGCATATGAAAGCGGTGTTAAAACCACACGTGAGGTATCGCCGCGATTGGTAGATCGAGAGCAATAATTCTAGCCCTAGACCTCCTCTGTAACTCAAAACATGCAACCTGTAGAATTTTTTAAACGTCGCCTATGGAGATTTAAAGGGTAAAAGTTTGTCGCCATTCCACGAGCGGATGCAATTTTTAAGCGTGACATTTTACTCAGCGTAACATTATCTTTCACAATATAAAAAAAAAAAATTGGGCTAACTTTACTGTTGTCTTATTTTTTAATATAAAAAAAAGTGTATTTTTTTTTCCCAAAAAAGTGCGCTTGGAAGACCGCTGCGCAAATACGGTGTGACAAAGTTTTGCAATGACCGCCATTTTATTCTCTAGGGTGTTAGAATAAAAAATATATATAATGTTTGGGGGTTGTAATTAGAGGGAAGGAGATGGGGCAGTGGAAACAAACAGGGGAAGCTCTATTAGCATTGCTGGTTGTATGTCATACCAACGGCCACCACAAGATGGCGCCTGATCACAGAAGGAAGCATAAGCCTACATACAGGGAAGCATAGGCCTGCAGAAGGCCGCAAAGCCGCGGCCTCAATTACCGGCCGGCCTGACGCGATCTCGCGGCGCGGGGGGGTGGTTTCACGGAGACACAGGATACCCCAGCTGTGCTGCCCAAGGCGCCAGGTCACCAATTCTAGTCGCAATGGCGACCTGGCGCCTGGGGATTGTCGAGCTCTGGTTTAAATGATGCGGGGTGTTCAAGCTCCTCCGTTCCTCCGCTCGCCATGACCCCGCTGTGTGCGTGTGTGGAATGATTCCTGAACATGAGCACACGCTGTGTGTGTGGACTTTTTTCAGAAACTAATCCGTGGATCACGTGTGTGCCGAACCGAAGATGTTGATCCGTACGGATCAATGACGATCCGTTGCACCACAAGTGCATTGTTTATGCGGCTCCTGAGATTTGTTTAGAACTGGCATTCTCTGGTCTTTAGGAGGTGGTTGGATGTGCACTCTGATCTGACCACCCTTGCAAAATTTGCAGGGCTGTGCCATACAGACAAGGTTTTGTAGTAGCAAAGGGAATGAGCAAAATTCAGTGAAGTAGAAGATGGCGGCCTTTGCTTATCGTAGCAGAAATGGCAACTGGGGCTTGTTTTTTCTAATCCTGTCTGATCGCTCTTTCCCCCAGACTGAGGCCGAGGCTGAACCAGAGTCAGGTACATGAATCGGTCAGTGCCTGTACGGAAGTCAGTGTTCATAATGACCTCCTTCTTCATTATGCCTTCTCAAACACTGCGTGTGCCACGCTGATAGGCGCAAGGCCAAGGTGTTTTGTACTAAGGCAAGGCGGAGAGACTAGTTCACCATCAGGTCGTCTTAACTTTTGATTGACCTTAGCATGGCAGTGGGCAGATCCATAGTTGCTATTCAGTCCAATAACCGCTTTTGGAGTCTGCCTGCTGGTGTGTGCTGTCAATCAGACAAGGCAGACCTAATGGGGCACAGGTTCAGGGGCCATGAATTTTGAGTTGCGAAGTGGGCAGAGCCTTATGGGGGAACTCTAACAGAGTAGCTTCATTCATATCAGCTCGGCCTTTTCCTTTTGACAACCAGTTTTAATTTTGATATGTATTTTAGTCATCTGAGATGTTTTAGTAGACTAGAATCTCCAGTGTTAATTTCGTTGCCAAAATGAACACTGTTAACAGTTGGCAGAGGGGGGATTCCAAAGCCACTATTGGATTGATAGTCCGATATAGAATCTGCATACTGCCATCTGCTGTCAGTCACAGGCAATGCTGATCTGATGTCTCAAATACTAGTCTTTTAAGTCCCCCCCCCCCCCCCCCCATCAGGCTCTGACCGTGACCTGTGCAGTTTCTTGCAAGGATGTGGGCGGCCTTCATCCTAGCAACCAACGAAGTAAATGTAAAACACATTCAAACATACAGTAAAACCTTGGATTGCGATAATGCGATCCAGAAACATGCTTGTAATCCAAAGCACTTGTATATCAAAGCAAATTTCCCCATAAGAAATCATGGAAACTCAAATGATTTATTCCACAACCATTTATTCATAAGTCCTTCACTTTATAATCCATATAAAAATTATAGCAATGTGATAGGTTGTGTGACCATAAAATGTCCATCCACGAGGGGATTAGAAGCCAAATCCAGCAGGAGCTACACAGTATAAAAGAGAAGAGAGGCACTTCTAAGTGTAGCAATATGTTGCTAAATGTTGTACCTTCATTAAATGTAGCCATACTGCTACACTTGGAGGCGCCTATCTTCTCTTTTATACTCGGTTGTGACATGACGCTACTCTTATATCAAGACATCGCTTGTATATCAAGTCAAAATTTATTAAATTTTGCTTGTCTTGCAAAATGCTCTCAAACCAAGTTACTTTCAAACCAAGGTTTTACTGTATTAATAAAGTAAGGAACCCACCATTGCCCATTATCCAATCCACCCTGGAAGCCAACTTTTATTTGATCTTAAAGCGGAGTTCCACCCAAATTTGGAACTTCCGCTTAATCCACTCCTCGCCCCCTTACATGCCACATTTGGCATGTCATTTTTTTGGGGGGGGAGTGGGGGCTTCAGTAGGAGTGGGACTTCCTGTCCCACTTCCTCCTTCCGCCCTGGGGCCGCCTAGGCGACACGTCATATCGCCTTTTGGCGGTCCCTCCCTGTAGGCGATCACCTGGGACGTGACAGGTCCCAGGCGATCGCCTGTCCACTCAGAGAGTGCTGCGCCGTTCGCACATGCGCAGTGAGTGCCCGGCCCTGAAGCCGAAAGCTGTCACGGCCGGGTGCCCACACTATGAATGGAGGCGCCAGCGGAGAGGGGGAGAGAGGAGCAGAGCTCCGGGCGTCGCTGGACAGTGGAGCAGGTAAGTGTATGTTTATTAAAAGCCAGCAGCTACACTTTTTGTAGCTGCTGACTTTTAATAAACAAAAGTCTGGAACTCCCCTTTAATTGCTGCTAGTTTGCTTATGTACAAATTGGCGGTAACTTTTAGAGTCTGTCGCAGCCATAGTAACAGTCTCTAAAAATGGAGTAATAACTACCTGAATCTGACTCGGGTGATAGTTGTAGCAAAACTGGCACAAGGCTCTCATAATAAATGGGTCATACCACAAGAAAAGATGATTTTCTGTTAACGTTATCTGTCACATGCTCCCTATTGAAGTCTCCATTTACAAGATTTTCTAGTGGGGATCTGCCATTTTCTAATTTGTAATGTTTGTTTTTATAGATACACAGGAGTTGATGGACCCAGTGGGTTTGGCTTTGAACTCTCCTTCAGACTGAAAAGGGAACCTGAGGAATCTGCACCACCTACATGGCCAGCGGAGCTGATGCAGGGGCTCGCTAGATACGTTTTTCAATCAGGTACATAAAAAATGTAGTTGTAGTTATTGCTACTTGGATATAAATATACTGTGTGTGTGTGTGTGTATCTATCTATACAATACTTTTTTTTTCCCTTTAACTTAAAAGAGAAGTATAGTTTTTTTTTTTTTTTTGTTTGTTTTTTTTGCTAGTCAGACTTGCCTCGGTGGATGCAGCATCTCCGCTGAAAACGGGTCACAGGAGTGCAAAACGAATTGCACTCCTGTGCTCCAGAGGAGAAGCCCAGCCTAAAAAGCTCAGGCTGGTCTTCTCCTTTTTAATAGTAAGCTGTTAAAAGTTTACAACCACTTTTAATTGAAATATAATCTTGTACTTGTACCTACAGGCAAGCCTATAAATAAGGCTTACCTATATAGATACTGTAAATATCTCCAAAACGTGCACCGTTTAGGAGATATTTAATATATGCAGCCGATGACGTCATTGGCGCATGCCCTCTGAAGGGATGGCCACCCGGGTGTAAATAACGGCTCCCCCGCACATGCGTGGGAGTGACATCATCGCGGCTCTGGCCAATGACACAGCCAGAGTCTGTGGACCCGGAAGGAAGAGGGGTGAAGATGGAAGCGGCATCCAACAATGACATTGCCTCGCTGGAATGTTTAGTTTTCAGGCAAGTTTCACATAATGTTTCACATTATACATACATACTAGCACATTATGACTTTACCTTGCAGGTCTGGAAAAAATGTGTACCTGTCGCACATATTCACTTCCGGCAGCTATGCTAGTGGCTTACCAGCTTGTCATTATATTACAGGATGTTAACATTGCATAATCCTGCACCAGTGATCTTGTTTCCTGGTGAAAGCATTTTGGTGTACTCTACTAAATGCTGCTTTGTTGGAGCAATAGCTAAAATCTCATTGATGATAAACTGACCTGATTTCAGGTGTCTGAGACCTTTTTCTCTATCGGACTTCTACAACATCAAAGGGAAGTGAAGAGCGCCCTTGTTTTAACTTTTATCAAGTAAACCAAAATTGTCTAGACCAGGGGTGCCCAACTAGTGGCCCATGGAGCCCTCTGATGTGGCCCATGACCTCCTGCTCTGGGTTGGCAAGCCCAGATCATGGGTTGCCGACCCACCATCCCAGAGCATCAGTGTTGTGAATGAAGCTAGCGGTAGAGGAAGCAAGCAGCTGCGGAGCAGAGCTGCATAAGCTGATGCTTCCTGTATAGCGCCAAATGCACTCTGCCTGAGACAGCAACAGCTGGCGATGCCTGAATGGAAGATTGTTATTAAAGGTACGTTTATTACTAAAATCACAATGTATATATGGGCATATCTGTTCTGCAGTGGTTACTGGGCTGCTGCAGAACTGATCCACAGGTGAGGTGCAGTGCACCTGTGGGTCAACAGCACCGAGTCATAGAATTATTTTATTACCTGCGGGTTTGATGCGCTTTCAGAAAGTGCAGCACTCCTGTAGGATATAATTGAAGTCTATGGCAAAGTGCAGGAAAGCCACAGTGTCAGGGTCACCTGTGGCCAGGTGACAGATGCACACCGTAGGGGGACAGGAGTGCACCGCGAGGTAGTGAACCCTATGGCTGACTGCTGCGGATAGGAAACTGGGTGGTTGTGGAAAGCGGGACCAGAGGAGCACAACCGGGATCCTAACGGAAGCTAGAGCCAAGATTCCCCAGGGCGCGGAGTCTAAGACCCAGCAGGTCTTCTCCAGGGCCTCTAGTGGTGAGGATGTTATGCTGCAGGCTGGGACCAGGTCGCGGCCCCTGGAGTTTCCTAGCTCACGCCCCGTAGGATAAGGGGAAAAGAGGGGAAGCAGCAGCACACGATAAGAGAGAACCGAATAACAAGCTGAAGGTCAGGGGCCACAAGCAGACAAGGATAACGAAAGAACGAGCAGAAGGTCAAGGGTCACGAGCAGACAGGGATAGTCGGGGACAAGCCAATAACGTAACAGAGAGACAGACATAGCACACGGCAGGCAGGAACCCAAACACACAATGCCTAACAAACACGTTGATCAGCAAAGCAGGCTTGCAGTGCACAGGTTAATATAGTGTTCTGTGATAGAGCCTGGGGTGGAGTCAGGCTGGGAGGAGATTATAAAGGAAGCCAGGTGAAAGGGCTCAGGCCTCTAAGATGAACACATAGGAAGGAAGGTAAGCTGACAGACAAACACTACTGCATATCCATGACAGTACCCTCCCTCTTATGGGCCCTCCCCCGCCTGGGCCCAGGCTTAAAGGGAAATCTCTGATGAAACCTTCTCAACAGATGAGGTGCAGCGACATCAGATGCAGCGATCCAAGATGCCTCCTCAGGACCAAAACCTCTCCAATGCACAAGGTACTGAAGAATGCCTCTGCAGAGCCGAGAATCCAGAACTTGTCTAACCTCGTACTTAAGATTATCCTCAGAGACCGAAAACGAGGTAGGGAGATGACAAGAAGATCTATTGAGGACCAAAGGCTCTCTAGGAATAAGCAAGGGCATGAGAGGATCAACAGGAATCTGAGGAGGGTCCCCTAGACCCTTAAAGGGGAACTGGTCATCTTGCACAGGACCATCAGACTGGGCAGATGTCAGTGGAACCCTGAAGTCAGGTTGGTTAGAAGGTGACATGTCGCCGGAGTCAAACTGAATAGCTGAAGGACAAGCAGAATGTCCCGAACAAGAAAAAGTAGGAGGCTCACTGGGCATGGGCTGGACTGGCATAACTAGTACAGAGGCAGAGCGAATAGCTGAGTCAGGTGTAGCGACTACCTGAATCGCATCGCAAGACGTAGCGACTGCAGGACTTGTAGACAAGCTAGCCTGGCTGTGCATTTAAGGGTGGTTAGGGACAGAGAAATGTAAATGGTTATGCAACCTGGAATGAATGACCGGCTCAGATTCACAGGGGGCAACCTTGGGTAGGCAGGACGAGGAACAGGAGGGACCCCAAGCCAGGATCTGTCCAGTAGTCCAGTCCACATGAGGAGAATGGAGCTGTAACCATGGGAGACCCAAAATTATAGGCGTTGAGGCCTTGGGTAAGATAAGGAAGGATATCCACTCCTGGTGGAGTGTCCCTACCGACATCTTAACAGGGAGGGTCTGGAAGCGGATAGGTCCCCCTGGGAGAACAGTACCATCAATCGCCAAGACCACCAATGGTGTGGTGAGGGGCAAAAGAGTAAGTCTCATGGACGATGCGATTTCCCAGTCCATAAAATTACCAGCGGCTCCGGAATCCAGATATGCTGAGACCGAATGAGAAGAAGCACCAACATGAAGGAACACAGAAAGCAGAAGACGAGAAGGGGAAGGTGATATTTCTGGGTCCAATACTCCACTTTCCAGATGAAGTGGACCCGAACGTTTTTCTGGACAAAGAGAGCAAGTGTCACGAAAATGACCTTTGCCCCCACAGTAAAGACACAGACCAAGAGTTCTGCGCCTAGCACGTTCCTCGGGGGATAGCCTGGTCCGACCCAGCTGCATGGGTTCCTCAGCTGGTAGGAGATGCTCTACGGGTCGAAGAGAGGGGAGCTCAGGCTGACTAAGAACCAAGGAGTGCTGGCGTTGCTTTTCTAAGGTCCTCTCCTGAAAGCGAATATCGATCTGGTTACACAAGGAGATAACGCCGGCCAGATCAGTGGGGATGGTTCTTCCTGCTAATTCATCCTTCACTCTATCAGACAGGACATGCAAAAAGGTTGCGACTAAGGCCTCATTGTTCCAGCTCAACTCAGCCGACAGTATGCGGAAATGAAGGGCATACTGTCCCACAGAAGCAGACTCTTGGCGGAGACGTAAAAGGGCGCTGGCCGCTGAAGAGACACGAGCCGGTTCTTCGAAGATATTCCGAAAAAGTTTCAAGAAGCCAGACAGGCTAGAAACCACTGGATCATTCAGTTCCCACAGAGGGGCTGCCCAGGCTAAAGCTTCACCGGAGAGGAGGGAAATGATATAGGCTACCTTAGCCCGATCAGACAGGAAGTTTTGGGGCTGGAGCTCAAAATGAATTGTGCATTGGCTAAGGAACCCCCTGCAAGCCTTGGAGTCCCCAGAGAAACGGGACGGAGCTGGCAGTTGTAGTGAGTGTGTGGCTGCGACTGGTGCAATAGGTGCAGCCGCTGGTTGTATTTGAGGTTGCGGATTCGGGGTTCCCAAGGAGGCCTGAAGCTGCTCGAAGCGAGAAGCCAGATCCTGGAGGAATCGCATCACCTGAGTCTGATTCGATTCCTGGGTTTCAAGTCTGCAAACTATGCCCTGCAACGGATCATCCACGGGTAACGGGATGTCAGCCGGGTTCATGGCTGATCAAACTGTCAGGGTCACCTGTGGCCAGGTGACAGATGCACACCGTAGGGGGACAGGAGTGCACCGCGAGCTAGTGAACCCTATGGCTGACTGCTGCGGATAGGAAACTGGGTGGTTGTGGAAAGCGGGACCAGAGGAGCACAACCGGGATCCTAACGGAAGCTAGAGCCAAGATTCCCCAGGGCGCGGAGTCTAAGACCCAGCAGGTCTTCTCCAGGGCCTCTAGTGGTGAGGATGTTATGCTGCAGGCTGGGACCAGGTCGCGGCCCCTGGAGTTTCCTAGCTCACGCCCCGTAGGATAAGGGGAAAAGAGGGGAAGCAGCAGCACAAGATATGAGAGAACCGAATAACAAGCTGAAGGTCAGGGGCCACAAGCAGACAAGGATAACGAAAGAACGAGCCGAAGGTCAAGGGTCACGAGCAGACAGGGATAGTCGGGGACAAGCCAATAACGTAACAGAGAGACAGACGTAGCACACGGCAGGCAGGAACCCAAACACACAATGCCTAACAAACACGTTGATCAGCAAAGCAGGCTTGCAGTGCACAGGTTAATATAGTGTTCTGTGATAGGGCCTGGGGTGGAGTCTGGCTGGGAGGAGATTATAAAGGAAGCCAGGTGAAAGGGCTCAGGCCTCTAAGATGAACACATGGGAAGGAAGGTAAGCTGACAGACAAACACTACTGCATATCCATGACACACAGGTGCTCTGCGCTGCACCCACAGTGCGTGGGTAAACCACAGCGCATCAGTGTAAAAGCAGCCTTCGGACCCTTTCACACAATCAGTCCAACCCAATCAGACTCTCCATTCACCTCTATTGAGTGGCAGATAATGGACTTATGTCCAATCTGATTGTGGCATGTGACTGGTTACCAAATCACTTAAGTGGCCCTCTCTCTTTAAAAAAGTTGGGCACCCCTGGTCTAGACGCACTCGTATCCTTTGGAGGGCAAACACTGTAAATGCAGCCTTTTACAGTATAATGTTCTTATGTGCTGCCATTTCCATTGACCACTTGCAGCATATAGGAATATCTTCAGTATGAATCCCACGTGCAGTATTTAAGGAAGCCTCTGACAAGAGTTAAACTTTTGGCTTTTACTACCTCTCTCCATACAGGGATCAGTTGATCCAACCATTGAAGCCCTCAGAGCTGGGATATTATCTGTTATGGAATTATACCTCCGATTTTAAGCTCTATTCTTTCTTTTGTAAATCGGCTTTATGTAAAGCCTGCATTCCTAGTCGCATCGCATTTGCAATGGACACCAGCTGATTGGTGTTCCCTCCTGATTATTGGAGCAAGCTGGGCTCTTCTGGCTCTTTGTTACTTAATAGAATGTGATAACTGTGACTGGGAACTATTGAGAATCTAAGACCATCCTTTGAGTGGTTAAACTCTTGTTGAGCATGAAAGATCTATGTTCTGTTTCTAATTGTGTTGTAGTGGAGACCATAGCTGCCTGTGTTCATGGTGGAAGTATTATAAACTGCAGGCTCTGGTACTTGAGTTTTATTGCCTGGTTAATAAACTGGTCCCATGAAAAGGCTACCTTCTTTGCAACTATTTAGAAATCCACAACTAGAGCGTCTCTATACCTGCCAAGCCTCATAGACATTTTCTCTCCATCAACCATAAAACCTTTTGAATGCAACAATTTTTTTAGCAGCAAAGTTCCTATCGGCCCTTTAAATGTGTGACAAAACATGACCTATGTGTTAGCAGTACTTGATGATAGAGCCAAGAACTGTAGAGCTTTGTTGGAAGAAAAGAACTGTTTGACAGTTCTCATTCTCTGATAACCCACTGGGCTATAAAGCCTTGCTGCTAGGGACAACAACAACAACTCTTCCTTTTAAAACACTGCTAAATAAGGCAGAACAGCTGATTTGACTATATAGTAAGACTTGGTGGATGTATTTTTGTGATTACTTGTTGTATGACTTATTACAGAGAACACGTTCTGCAGCGGCGATCATGTGTCATGGCACAGTCCACTGGACAACAGTGAGTCTCGTATTCAGCATATGCTTCTGACAGAAGACCCCCAAATGCAGCCAGTACAGACGCCTTTTGGTGTTGTATCGTTTTTGCAGGTGAGTGCACTACAGGAATTACTGTCAGATGTCCAATGTGATAAATATAATGTATATAGTGTAAAGTAAACAAGAATATTGCGTAAGGCTGGCCATACGTTTATACAAGTGTTTTTTTTTTTTTTTTTTAGATTTACCTGCACCAAAATTTCGCCCGAAAACTGTTTTTTTTTTTATTTTTTTTATTCGGCCGATGGCAAAAATCAGCCGATACCGAAAGGGGGCGGGTCTGCCTTGGGTTCCGCCCATTGTGGGAGTGTCACCCTGGTGCGCCCCAGTCCTCCACTCCCTCCTCCTCCCCTACTCGCTGCGATCTCCGTGTGTGTGTGTGTGTGTGTGTGTGATCCCATAACTGACTGGGTAAGCTGCACTGCTGATAGAACCTCCCTCCTCCTCTACCCGCAGTGATCTCCGAGTGTCAGGGAGTTGAATTGTCCAGGCCGTAGTAACAATGTCCCGCCTCCTGTGATAGACGGCACACTGATCCAATGGCGTGACATTGAATCAGTGTGACGTGTCATAGGAGGCAGGACATTGTTAATGCGGCCCAGGCAATTCAAACCTTGCTCCGTGACACACGGATATTGCTGCTGATGCGGGCACAGGCATGCTGCATATGATGGACACTGGTGAGGTTGCTGGGCAGAGGCAGGCTGCATATTGCTGGGCAGAGGCAGGCTGCATATTGCTGGGCAGAGGCAGGCTGCATATTGCTGGGCAGAGGCAGGCTGCATATTGCTGGGCAGAGGCAGGCTGCATATTGCTGGGCAGAGGCAGGCTGCATATTGCTGGGCAGAGGCAGGCTGCATATTGCTGGGCAGAGGCAGGCTGTTGGGCACAGGCAGGCTGCATATGACGGGCACTGGTGAGGCTGCTGGGCGCAAGCAGGCTGCATATGACGGGCACTGGTAGGCTGCATAACGGGCCCTGGTGAGGCTGCATTGATCTCTTGTATCTTGTCTGCAGTCTGACCATCTCCTGCATCATGTCTGCTAGAGGTGCACCGAATGAAAACTTTGCGAATACTATTAGCAAGTGTGTTTAAGTAAGAGACTACAGACATGATACAAGAGATGCTTAGAGACTGAGGACATGATACAAGAGATAGAGATTGCAGACTGCATTTTTCTTGACCTTTCTTGCACTAAAGGTGCCAATAATGGCCAACAATAAATTCATATTACCACTAATTTTAAATTGATGATATTAATTAAAAAGTTGAATATAATACAATTTTATATATAAAAATATAAATATTTTTAAACTGTCATTTCCGGTATCGGTTTTGTTTTTCTGCCTAGTGCGCCCTTCATTTTCGGTATCGGTTTCGGCACCAAAATTTCCATTCAGCGCACACATATTTAGTTTTGACCTCCATAATATATGGTTTTTGGTAAATCTAAAGGAAATTTGTACAAGAAGATTGATCATGTATGGCCAGCCTAAGGTCTTATGCGTATAACCAGCGCCTGTTAATTGATACAGGTGAGTTTAATTACCAATTACAGGAGCATCACATACTTGGAATGCGATTATTATTATTTTTTTCTTACAATTTTGAGTAGGTGCCAAATTTTTTTCTAGTCCATTTCTTGCGTTTTGGGTGGAATGTGTCAGATTTGGGTTTTGTTTCTCCACTTTTTTTTTGTGTCATGCCAATACAAACAAAAGGAATAAACCTGAGAATGCCTAAACTGTTTTCTGGGGGAAGTGGTGCATTACCTGACAAAGGCAGGGATGCCAATGTTTTTGGCCATGACTGTATGTCCCTCACTAACCTGTGAGGCAGCTGGATGTGCAGTATGAACTGTATGTAGCTGAGGCTACATGCAGCATACAGCACTGTGTTCAATGTGCGAGGTGAGACTTTCCTGTCTCCATACCCGGAACACCGTGTTCTGAGTATGAGACAGGAAGGTCTCGGCTCAAACCCAGAACACAACACGGTATGCTGTATGTAGCCTCGGCTACATACAGTTCATACTGCACATCCAGCAGCCTCACAGGTTAGTGAGGGACATGGTTCGTTTGGGACAGCTTGGCCCAAAATGACTATATAAAGTGTAACAAAAGTTGGAGTTCAGCTCTAATGGTATAATTCTTACTGTGCGTTTTTTTTTTTTTTTTTTTCTAAATGCGTTTTTAGTTTTAGCTGCATTTAGACAGAGTACAATTCTGTACTTTCTGTGGAAAAAAGCTCTCCTTAAACCTCTAATGGTCATAAATGTGTGGATGATCCCTGTCCTGAGATGGCGGCTGCTGAAAATGCTAGTTAACTGGCTATTGTGTAGTTGCTTTGGCTTAAAGTGATACTAAACCCAGGACTCTGCATTCACTATATCTGATCTCCCACCGTACACAGGACATGGAAATACAATTATTTTAGTAAGTATAAACTGCTAAATGCCTTTTCTCATCAGCAGTATATAGCAGTCTTGTGACTTCTATCAGTGTCTGGTTAAAGCTTATAGGAGAAGTTTTCATTCTCCTCTGGCTGTTCTATAAGGCTGCAGGACCCCTGATCCTCCGTCTGGACAGTGCTGTTTGGCCCTGTGCTGATCACATGCTCCCTCCCAAGAAACAACTCTCTGTGCAGATTGTCCCCTAGACTCTGTTCTATCAGGAGATGGTTTGAGGACAGTGAAAGAAGGGGAGGATCAGAGAAGACTGGATCGAACAGCCTTTTTACACACTGCAGAGGATTAATGTGGCACCGGAGGGTGGAACTCCGTTTTTAAGTATATTGATTTGTTGGCCTAGAACAAGTTTAGCAATAGAATTCTAACATTTATTATTTTTTAGACCCTTATTAAGTTTGCAGCAGGGCAATGCCAGTGTTGTCAACCCCCATATATAACAGGGTAGGAGATCAGCTCATTTGGATGGTCAGTCCTCCAGGTTTCAGCCCCTGAAACAAAAAGTTAATGATGCTATTAGACTGGAGTGCTTTGCGGCCTTGCTTGTGAAAATGCAGCAACAAAGTGATAGCTGCTAGTTGCCTTTATGTGAGTATTAACATTTTAGCTGCGTGTTTGCAAATTGTACTAATTTTTAAGTCGCCTTCATTGAAAGGGCCCATGCCAACGCACCAAAAAGTACAAAAAATTACAGTGAGCTGCTTTTGAAAAAATGTGTGTGTGTGTGTGTTTGTGTGTGTGTGTGTGTGTGTCAGGGCTAAAAAATGGCTCTTCTCCAATGCATAGGTTGGCAGATGGGCCGCCACCTCCCCTAATCTATATATCTGGCCCCTTAATCTACATGCCAGACGCGTGGATTTCAATGTTTTTTTATTTTTATTTTAAGTACATGATTAGAGCCAGAGTCTCTAATTTAGCTTCAATAAAGGGTGGGCTCGGGGGGCAGAGGACTAATTAATAATTGCTACTGTCTTCCTGATTCTCCTGGCCAATGAGGAAGCGGGTCCTGAGACCCCATCGGCCGAGAGGAGGAGGAGAAGATGCAGAGGAAGCCGCTGTGAAGCCGATGAGAAAGGGACCCTGCGTGAAGCCGATGGGGAGAAAGTGCTGCCCGCGGCCTAGATAGGTTAAGTGCCATTCTTGTATGGGCTGACGATCGAGCGCCTGGAGGGTGGGGGTGCGACCGACTGCGAGGGGGGGGTTTGGTGGCGGGCGGTTTTGCCAACCCCCCCCTCCCAAAATGGAGCACCAGCCGCCACTAGTTGGTTTGATCACAAATGAACGCTCCCTTTTACTGTGTGCTGATTTGGTTAATTCTAAGGGAGTTCACCTCTGCAATGTTGTGATTGGTTAATCCTCATGTGAGAGCTCACCCCTCTAGACTGTTGCTTCTCGAATAAATGTTCACTTCTACAGTGTTTTGATTGGTTAGTCCTCATGTCGGTGCTCCTCTATAGGGTGGTTACTTTGTTTGCACATGCTGGGGTATGTATGGCCAGTCTTGCTATTCCTGCATTTGTATAACCTTTTATTTTATTCTTTTAGATAGTTGGTGTTTGCACTGAAGAATTGCATGCAGCTCAGCAATGGAATGGGCAGGGAATACTAGAACTACTTCGAACAGTACCACTGTAAGTAAGCTTGTTTTGCAAGTCTGCAGTTAACCGTCAGAACCCACAATTATTTTTGTGTGATAACGCCGTTCTAAAGCTCACCGTACACATTACCTCCCGATTGTACAATCTCGTTACTAGCAACTATGTAGTTCAGGGGCCTGCTGGATTGGATACAAATAGAATAATGTATGTAGATCATCATTAGGCTTTAATAAATCTAATGGAGATTCTACTGTCAGATTGTAATGTGTAGGGTAAGATTTAGAAAGAGTAAAGACAAGAATCTTAGGGGGTTTTTTTTGTCCTATTTTTTTTTTTTTTCCTGTTCTTGCAATGATTTGGACTGTACAGCACATGCACTGCTGATAAACTGTATCCTTTAATGTACAATGTTTGCGCCAAATTTAAATAGAGAAAAAAGTCAGCACTTGAGTAACCTTTTAATCCTGAAAAAGTCCACCATTGTTTAAAGTGGTAAAGTCTTGATGTGCTGTTAGGACTCTCCTCGGTCTCTGGTGCTTCCATCTTCAACTGTTCCTTCTTCTGAATTTCGTATTTTTGACCACTTGATTGCCTAGGCCGAGGTGACGTCATTCCCGTGCATACGCGCGGGAGTCCCATCGCCGTTGCACACAGAGCAGGCCGTACGTGTGGTCTGAGCTGCGCATATGCAACCCACATCATATTACCTGCTGGCAGGCAGCGGACCATTTATGATTGAAGAGACCTCTATGGTCTTTTCTGTTATAAAAGTACTTGCTGCCTTTACTACCACTTTAGCTAAAATGCAGTCCCCAACAAGCAATCAATCATCCTATTTGTTGTTCTGTCACTTTGTTTGCTATGTATATGCTATGTATTAGGGAGAACAGTATAGACTTGTAGGAGATTTGATCATACTTTAACACTGTGAACCATGCCGAAAACTGCCTGCTGGGCTAATAAAAATGTGTAGTCCACACATAATTTTTATTTTTAGGTTAATCTAATCTTCCATGGTTTTGTTTTTTCATTCTGTAGAACCAAATCAGCTAACTGAAGGCAGAATAGAATAATCAAATATAAAATATTCATAACCAAAATGACTTCCATGGGGATGTGTGCAAGGGAAGGGCTCAGAGGTGTGTTCTCTCTGAGCACTTATCTTTTTCTCTTTCAGTTCTTGAAATGTTTATTTACAGCAACAGACTTGGGGGGGGGGGGGGGGGGGGGGGGAGCCAAAAAATGTAAAATAGAATGTTTTATAGGTTTTTCCTTTTTATGAAGGAATAATTTTGTTGCTCATAGCAAGCTTTCAGGTCATGTGGTCTTTCCCTGATAGAAAGTTTGGACAGTGAATATGAGATTTTTGTTGCTATGCTGCCCAGCAGGGACTATTTGTCCTGGCACTTTCATTGGTAAGGCCCATTGAATCGTATTTAACCACTTCCCGCCGACCATGCACATATATGCTGCTCATGGGAGTGGGTCGTTTTTCCATGGGGCTGCATATATGTGTATCTGTGTGCTGGGAGCACGCCGCACAGTGGGCTACAAGCACAGAGACTGCACTCAATGAGACCCCTGGGTCTCGTACTAACGATCAGTACCCAGGACTCCCAGTTCCGGGTCACCTGATCGCAGTGATGGCATCTGATTGGCTATCGCAGTGATCAGTCACTGTGAGCCTGCCCCTGTGTTTACTTCCTCTTCTGAATGGAGAGCAAGATGCATTTTTATCATATTCTCCTTGCAAGAGATGAAGCTGTAAATAAAAATAAAGAAAAAAAAATAAATAACCAGATCCAAGTTTGCCAGGGTTAGTGTTTGGGTCAAGGTCAGCATATTTTATAACAATTTTTTTAAATTCGTATCAGTGCCTGTTAGTGTGTTTTTCGTCAGGATAGAAGAAAATGCAAAATGCACACCATTGATCCTGTTGTGGGTACAAACAAATACTAACATACACATCTGCGATCAATAGGAGCACTTATACAAACTTTTGTTTGTGTATATCTTTCTCTCCTGCAAGAAGAGAAAGATACAGTGTAACTCCCACTTCATTCAGAAGAGGAAGTAAACACTGTGATTAATCACTGTGATAGCTAATCAGAGGCTATTACAGCAATCAGGTGACCCAGAACCAAGAGTCCTGGGCCCCGATCGTTGGGAGATTCGGGGCTCTCAATGAGAGCCCAGTCTCTGTGCTGGGAGAGCACTGTGCGGTGCGCTCCCAGCACAAAGAGAAATGCGCATATATGTGGCCCACGGAAAAGACCCACTTCCGTGAGGCTGCATATATGCGTACGGTCGGCAGGACGGGGTTAAAGTAACTGTTGATATAACATTAACATTTTTACTGTCTTGCCCATCCATATTTTTTTGTTATACTAAATATGAAGTTTCGTAGATAAGACAGTAGAGACAGACAACACTCTAATTTTCATTTCATTATTTTTTTTTATAACAAGTATGAAAACATTTATTTGCATAAAACTATGCAAATTGGAAAGGTTGTACATTTTTAATTAAATTAAAGTGATTGTAAATCTGTTTTTGTTTTTTTAATAACAAACAGGTTTGTACTTGCTTGCTCCGTGCAGTGGGTTTGCACAGAGTGGCCCCGAACCTTCTCTTCTCTGGTCCCCCACCGGGCACTCATATGGGCTTGCTCTCGAGCCTTGCTATCTGTGTCTATAGACCCAGACAGGCCTCACCACCGCCCCCCACTACCTCCTCACTGGCTTTGATTGACAGCAGCAAGAGCCAATAGCTCATCCTGCCTCAGCAAAACCCGTGAGACCAGAGAGAGAAATGAAGGGCTCATGTAAGTAAAAGGGGGGTGAGGGGGGTTTTGATGCCTAAACATGTTTTACCTTAATTCAAGGAATGCAATAAAGGAAAAACATTTATTATTTTTTTAGAACATCTGTCAGTTTTTTATTGCTGTCTGTGCCCCCATTAAGGAGATTCACCCTCTATTTGTCCTGTTTAGCATTATAATAGAAAGCGAAAGTAAAAGAAAATGCCAATTTTTGGGCTGTCCCCAGAAAAGTAATAGAGAGGAAATCTTCTAATGGGGACCTGAGCATTACCCAAGGAATTCCCTTAATTTGTAGGGATTTCCTCTTTTCCTTTCTGGCTATGGGACAGGAAGTAAAGAAAAATCTTCGCAATAGGACACAGATGGCAAAAAAATATTACAGGGGATATAACCCTCCCTTAATCTATCCATAATGGGGGGGGGGGGTTTGCCTACATTTTTTTACTTTTAAAGGAGTTGTAAACCCTCAAGGTTTTTCACCTTAATGCATTGTATGCATTAAGGTGAAAAGCCTTCTGTGCTGCAGCTGCCCCCAGAGCCCACCTTTCTTCTTACCTGGACCCGATCGTTCCAGCGACGAGCATGTGCCTGGCAGCTACAGCTTGGATAGATTGCTAGCAGCAGGAGCCCTGGGCTGGGGTTGCTGGGCCAAGTCTTGTTGTCTGTGCCAATGGACGCAGCAGCAGGACTCGGGAGTGCGGGTGCCCCCTTGGAATGCGTCTCTCTACAGGGGCACCTGATAAGGAGGAGCCAGGAGCGCCACCGGGACATCCCAGAAGAGGAGGCTCTGGTCTGCTTGGTGCAAAACCCTTGCACAGAGCAGGCAAGTATAACATGTTTTGTGTTATTTTACAAAAAAAAAAAAAAAAATCTTTACAATTGCATTAAGGTAAAGCCTATATAGACTTTAAAACTACTTTAACAGAAATCCTGAAAAATGTGACAGTCTTGAAGAAAACTCTGGGATCCTGGGGTGGCCTGGGACCAGATAACTTAAGGGTAGGCTTGGCTCTTTTCGAACGCCTCATTTCCCTTTCATCAGAGATGGATGGGATTTTTTTCTGCAAGACGAGCTTGTTTTAGTGAAAGGCAGTGGTGGGTGTCATTTTTTACTTCGGCCATTTTAACGTTTTTTTTTTTTTTTTTTTCTGATTTGCTTTTATCTATTGTACAAAAAACTTTAACATATTTCTTTATTCAGAGCGGGAGGACCTTGGTTAATAACAGATATGAGAAGAGGGGAGACCATTTTTGAAATTGACCCTCATTTGCAGGTATGTCTAATTATGAAGGTCACAGAAAGATTTAATGGTGGTGTACACTAAAATGTTTACTGCTTTTGTGTGTAAGGTGTCAGCAGAGGTCCTCCATCCTCTGACCACTGATGTGTGAAGCTTTTTAAAGAAGTATGAGCAAAGCTCTTTTTGGCACTACTTTGCTTAAGGATCACAGGAGTGATCTGTTTTCCTGTGACCCAGGCTGAGGTCACAGAGCAGAGTCTTGACTTTGCAGTCGGGATCCACCCAGATGCCTTGACCGACACCTGGTTTGGCATCTCAGTGAGTAGGCCACTCCCGCCCCCTCCACAGCCCAAGGCTTCAGTGAGTGCTAAAGGAGCAGAGAACCGGTGACTGACAGAATAATTTATTTATCGAAATGTGGCTAGTGCTTAGGCTCATTTACATGCGTTTAGGTGTGTTGAGTTTTTTTCTGCTGCTCCTGGATGCACTGGCTGTGGGGGGGGGGGGGGGGGTTCTGCCTCTAAACGTGTGTGTGTGTGTGTGTGTGTGTGTGTGTGTATATGTATGTGTATGTATGTATGTATGTGTGTATATATATATATATATATATATATATATATATATATATATATATATGCATATATGCACATTGGCTTTTTTTTTGTTCCTGCCTGTAAACGTCCCTTTATGTTAGACTAACGTTCCTAGTAGCAGCAAAAAAAAATGCTTAGTGTGCATGAGGCCTAAAGGTCTCTCGAGGCTGTCAAATGGTAGTTTTTTTTTTTTCATTCATCATTTTATTTAAAGCAACCCTGTCAGCAAATATTACATTCAGATAAGCAGTGCTCCTGAAAAAAAAATAAAAAAAGTACTTGCCTTTTCTAATGCCTATGCTGCCGATCTCCTCTCTGATCGAGAGGCTTTGTAGAGTGAGGTCTGTGAAGAAACTGACATTTCTGGGAGTCTCCTGTGTCTGCTGCAGTGCTCACTGGTTTCTTTCTCTGACCATCGTATCCTGTAGTGATGTAAGGGGTCAGTGGAAGGAACCACTGAGTGTTGCTGAGAACTTCACTCCAGGAGGGTGGATTTCAACTGGCTATTTCTCTTGATTGGAGCAGCATTGGTGGATAGAGAGGCAAGTATTTACTTTTCTTTATCGTACATCATGGGACACAGAGCGACATAGCAATTACTATGTGGGTTATAGAGATTACCTTCAGGTGATGGACACTGACACACCCAAGACAGGAAGTCCCCTCCCTATATAACCCCTCCCATACCGGGAGTACCTCAGTTTTTTGTCAGTGTCTAAGGTGTTGGTCACGGTTAAACATGTATTCAAGTTAGCTTTGCTAAGGCAAGCTATTCCGGATCCGTCCAAAGTGCTTCAAAGCCAAAATGGACGGTACCTGGGCCTCGGTGAAGAAGAACGAGGTTTTGCCTGTAATGCCTCTCTTAGGAGGGCTGGACCCTGGGATCCAGTACTCTGGTCAAACCCAATACCAAGTGTTTTCTGGCAGGGTGCTATACAGGTCCAGGGGAGTGGTGTTCCTTTCAGTAGGACCCCGGTCCCTGAAGGTCAGAGGACATTGCCCGCCAAGAAGGGCGAAGTTTGGGCTTTCTGTTCCGAACAGGGTCCTGCGGCGGGGACAGGTAAGTGAGGGTCTCTGATGGACTTGGTTCAGCAGGGAACCCTCAAACTAATGTGTTTTTGCCTGTAATTTACCTATGTGGTATTGTTTCCCGCTGTATCCTGGTGCCTAAGTTCTTGTAAAACCTGAAATGATTTCGTATGGGTTTTTATATGCTGGACAATATAGTAGTACCCCTGTTTGACCACTAGAGGGTGATACCTTATGATATGTCTAAAAGCCGGGCTATACCTTTTCACAAGTGTAATACCTGGACAGATGGAGGAGCTTCTTTTTTCTAAGTACAGCTCCAAGGGCCCATCTGAGAATGTTGCCACATCATACCTGAGGGGAGACCTGGATCGCAGTATGAGATGCGCAGCGGTCCCCCTGTAGTTCACAGCCTCCCTCCTCTCTCCACCCCTCCATGGGGAAGCGTTGCGGCGCACACGTGCACGCGTGCGCATGGAGGTTCCAGATATAGGGAACGAGTCATGGAGGGGGCGGGGCTTATCGTAATGATGCTCCGTCCTTCCCGGTGCGCTTCTGCGCATGTGCGGGCGTCCTCTACCTCAAGAGAACAGTCTCTGTGAGACACACCGCTAAGAGGACGGACACAGGAGCTGGAAAAGTGGTGACTGTAATTTGGCATACAACAGGCGGTGATACAGGCATCTCCAAGGCACATTAGTTTAGACACCTGACTAACTCTAACTCATATAGCAAGCTTGTACGCTATATATATATTTTTTATATATATATATATATATATATATATATATATATATATATATATATATATATATACATACATACATACATACATACATACATACATACATACATACATACATACATACATACATACATACATACATACATACAAGACTGTAGTGGGTGCATTTTTGGCTGTGAGTACCTTGGCTTTGAGCTTGGGACTATGCCTGCCAATGGCTCTGGGAATAAAAATCCCAATAAGCAAAGAGGTTCACCATCAGGCTCTGAGGATCTAGGACGTGCTCCTGCTATTCCATCCTTCCCTGATAAATCAGAGGTAGCTACCCAACGGGAGCCATCAGAAGTGTTAGGTGCTGCGGCTGTCCTCAGCTCACCTACTCCTGTATATGTGACAGAAGAGGCTTTTACCTCAGCTCTGGGAGGATTAGAGCAGAGATTGGCAGCATTAATCGCTTCCTCCCTGCCTGGAAAAAAGCGCACCAGATCTCCATCTCCCCCGTTAGAATGCCTAACAGCAGAGCAATTATCCCTCAATGAGTTTGAGGTGCCTGCAGAATATCAGGCTGAGGATGATTCTGCCTCAGAAGAGTCTACATTAGAAGAACCGTTTTCAGCCTCACAAACTGAAGGATTGTTAGTTCAGTCTCTAACAGACATGGTTCGGTCAGCTTTTAAGCTGCCCCTTTCTGAACCAGCAGCTACATCGGTTTCTTCATTGGGGTCCTTGAAAGCCCCGCAGACTAATGGGTCCTTTCCGGTGCATCCATTATTAGAGGGACTCATTTATCAGGATTGGGAACATCCTGATAAACTTTTCCTTCCTCCTAAGAAGTTTGCTGTGGTGTATCCTATGGAGGAAAAGTTCACCAAAAGATGGAGCCTCCCTATAGTGGACGCTGCCATCTCTTCTGTGAACAAATCTCTGACATGTCCAGTGGACAATGTACAGATATTTAAGGACACAACGGATAAGAAGTTGGAAACCTTATTAAAGACGGCTTTTTCTACAGCCGGTGCTGTAACTCAGCCTGCAGTGGCAGCCATTGGCGTCTGTCAAGCTTTAAAGGACCAGATGAAACTGGTTTTAAAGGACTTGCCAGCCCAGCAGGCTCATGATCTAGCGGATCTGCCTAGGGCGTTATGTTTTGCGGTTGATGCCATTAAAGATTCAATTCATCAGGCCTTCCGCCTTACGCTGATGTTTACACATGCGTAGACTTTTATGGCTAAAAAAACTGGTCAGCCGAGACGCTTTGTAAAAAGCTCCTGGCTGGATTTCCATTCCATGGGGAGTGGTTATTTGGCGAAGACTTGGATAAGTACATCCAGAAGATCTCCAGTGGGAAGAGTACCCTTTTACCTGTTAAGAGAAAGTTCAAGGGGCCTTCCTTCAGACGACCTACCTCTCCAGTCCCTGGAACTTCTGCCTCTAAGCAGTTCCGACGGCCTCCCCGATCAAATCCTGGAGGGAAAACTCACGGGCAGGCACAGGGTAATAAAAAACCCTGGAACCGAAGGGGTACTAAACCAGCCCCCAAGTCGGCACTATGAAGGGTCGCCCCCACTCAAACGAGTGGGGGGGAAGGCTTCAGTTGTTATCAGGGGCTTGGCGAGAGACGATCTGGGACAGATGGGCTCTCTCCACAGTGTCCTTGGGATACAAGTTGGAGTTGCAGGAATTTCCTCCCCCTCGGTTTTTAACATCAAACGTCTCAAGAGAGACCCGCTAAAGAGAAAATCTCTCCTTTTGGTGTTAGACCGACTATTATCCCAAGGGATAATTGTGGAGGTTCCGGTGGAAGAGCAGGGGTTGGGATTTTACTCAAGCCTCTTTACAATTCCGAAGCCCAACGGAGATATAAGACCCATACTAGATCTCAAGGATCTAAACAAGTTCCTAATCGTCAGGTCATTCCGTATGGAATCAATTCGGTCAGTAGCCGCCACCCTACAAGGGGGAGAATGGTTGGCGTCCATCGATATCAGGGACGCTTATTTACACGTTCCTATTTTCCCTGGGCATCAAAAGCTTCTTCGCTTTGCGGTGGAACAACGCCATTATCAGTTCGTGGCCCTACAAAGATCTTGGCCCCTCTGTTGGCCGATTTAAGAACTCAAGGGATATCAATAATGGCTTGCTTGGACGATCTTTTAATAATAGATCACTCAGTGCCCAACCTAAAGGCTGCTGTACGCAACACGGTAGAATACCTGGAATCCTGGGGCTGTGTCCTAAACCTGGACAAATCAGCCTTACAACCAGTAAAAATACTGGAATATTTGGGATTACTCATAGACACAGACCAAAGAAAGATTCTTCTGCCTCAGGCAAAAAACTCTTCCTTAAGAGAGCTAATCCTAGCGGTCTGTGCAAAAAGACAGCCATCCATTCGTCTTTGCATGCGGTTGCTGGGAAAGATGGTGGCCTCATTCAAAGCAGTTCCTTACGCCCAATTCCATTCAAGGAAACTGCAGAACTCTATCCTATCTGCCTGGAACAAAGAAGTTCAAGCCCTAGACTTCCCAATGTCCCTGACGTTGTCTGTACGCAGGAGTCTATGTTGGTGGTTGGTACCCCAAAATCTACAAAAGGGAAAGTCATTCATTCCAATCTCTTGGAGAGTGGTAACCACAGATGCCAGTCTTCTAGGCTGGGGGGGGCGATACTGGAGCAATGGTCACTCCAGGGAAGGTGGTCGGATACCGAGAAGGCCTTGCCCATCAACCTGCTGGAAATTTGTCTGGCCCTGGAAGCATGGACATCCAAGCTACGTGGGGCCCCTGTCAGGATCCAGTCAGACAATGCCACAGCTGTGGCATACATCAATCACCAAGGGGGCACCAAGAGTGGTGCGGCCCAGAAGGAGGTGAATCATATCCTGATATGGGCAGAAAAACATGACCCATGCATATCCGCTATCTTTATTCCAGGAATAGAGAATTGCAAGGCGGACTTCCTGAGACGGCAGCAGTTATCCCCAGGGGAATGGTCTCTTCATCCCGACATCTTCCTGGCAATTTGTCAGATGGGGGACACTACACATAGATCTATTTGCATCCAGGTTCAACACGAAGTTGGACAGCTTTGTGTCCAGGACAAGAAATCCGCTAGCGTGCGGATCGGATGCGCTGGTGTTTCCGTGGGATCAGTTCGCACTAATTTATGCCCTCCCGCCGCTGCAGTTATTACCTCGACTCCTCCGCAGAGTCAGGTTGGAAAAGAAGTCAGTGATTCTCGTAGCTCCGGCATGGCCTCGAAGATCCTGGTACACGGACATTGTAAGAATGTCTGTGGGGAATCCTTGGACCCTCCCACTTCGTCCAGACCTGCTCTCGCAAGGTCCGATATACCACCCTTCCTTACAAACTCTAAATTTAACGGTCTGGCTATTGAATCCCACATTCTAAAAAAGAGAGGTCTCTCTAACTCGGTGGTGTCTACAATGATCAATGCTAGAAAACCAGTATCTAGACATATATATTATAGAGGTTGGAAGACGTATGTGGCATGGTGTGAGGCCAGAAAATGGCATCCTTGTAAGTATGTCATAGGCAGAATTCTTGACTTCCTACAGTGTGCTGTAGACAGAAATCTAGCCTTAAGTACTATTAAGGGTCAGGTTTCGGCCTTATCGATATTCTTTCAAAGGCCACTAGCTATGCATTCGCTAGTTAAATCTTTTTTACAGGGTGTGACTCGGATCAACCCGCCAGTTAAGCCCCCCTTGTGTCCATGGGACTTAAACTTGGTTCTATCGGCTCTTCAAAAACAGCCTTTTGAACCTTTGCTCCATATTCCTTTAGTTCTTCTCACCAAAAAGTTGGTTTTCTTGGTAGCAATATCCTCAGCCAGAAGGGTATCGGAATTGGCAGCTCTGTCTTGTAAGGAGCCATATTTGGTTATCCATAAGGATAAAGTGGTTCTACGTACACATCCAGCCTTTCTTCCAAAGGTCATGTCAAGTTTTCATTTGAACCAAGATGTGGTTCTCCCTTCCTTTTTTCCCAAAACCTAGTTCGGTGGAAGAGAAGTTATTACATTCTTTGGATGTAGTAAGAGCAGTTAAAGCCACTGCTCAGATTCGCAAAACGGATGTTTTGTTTATTCTTCCGGAGGGCCCCAGAAGGGGTCAGGCAGCGTCGAAATCTACTATTTCTAAGTGGATTCGGCAGGTTATTATTCAAGCCTATGGTCTGAAAAGGAAGATGCCTCCATTTAAAATTTAGAGAGCACTCTACTAGAGCAGCTGGTGCTTCTTGGGCAGTGCATCACCAGGCCTCCATGGCTCAAATCTGTAAGGCCGCAACTTGGTCTTCAGTCCACACATTCACTAAATTTTATCAATTGGATGTAAAAAGTCATGAGGATATCTCCTTTGGGCGCAGTATGCTGCGGGCTGCAGTATAGATCCTCATGCCTGATGGTGCCCAGCTTATGTATAGATATCTCCCTCCCCTCATTTTGGCATTGCTTTGGGACGTCCCACATAGTAATGACTATGCCGCTCTGTGTCCCGTGATGTACGATAAAGAAAATAGGATTTTTATAACGGCTTACCTGTAAAATCCTTTTCTTGGAGTACATCACGGGACACAGAGCTCCCACCCCTCTTTTGGGGACCCTTATTGCTTACCTACAAAACTGAGGTACTCCCGGTATGGGAGGGGTTAAATAGGGAGGGGACTTCCTGTTTTGGGTGTGCCAGTGTCCATCACCTGAAGGTAATCTCTATAACCCACATAGTAATTGCTATGTCGCTCTGTGTCCTGTGATGTACTCCAAGAAAAGGATTTTACAGGTAAGCTGTTATAAAAATCCTATTTTCTGCAAGGGCAGTGTTGACTTGAATTTAAATATTACCGACGGTTGATTTAATGCATGGTGGATAATTCCACTCATATCAGAATCACATGGTGGTGGCTTTAAGTGATCGTAAATGCCTATTATTTAAAAAATAAAATGCTATTCAAGTATGCATTAACTCAAAAAAAATAATAATCTTTTAACTTGTTTTCTAAAGTGTGTTTAAAAACACACTTATCCTACCTGTAGTGCAGATTAAGAGCTGATGAAGTTGTATGGTCTGAAATTCATGTTAAGTATCTAAATACTATGTACCCAGCTGAAAGCATTCTAAAACTGAATCCTCACAATTTTGTTAAAAATGCATTATAGTTTGAATATTGGAGAAAGATTTGTTAATGAAAGTGTCACATGAATCTCTGTATACCAAGCATTTTATAAATGTGTTGTATATTTTTGTCAATACAGAAAATGGTAGCCTTGTTTTTTTCATTCAGGGCTCATGCACAAGTGGGCCATAAGGCTTCTAGAGCCAAGACCTGCAGCTGCTGCACATCAATTAGAAGATGCGCACTTGTGTGGTTATGTTCCAGGGGTTGCGTCAAGCACCCATGCATGCGCGCGCGCACACAGGTGTTTGCTAAGACCCCTTTACACTGTGCCGCCCATATCGTCGGCGGTAAAATATCGGTAAAACGCACCTATTTTAACCGTCGGATTTGCGGCGCATTTCGGCCACTAGCGGGGGCGCTTTTAACCCCCCCGCGCGCGCTAGCGGCGAGAAAGGGTTAAATGCGGCATATTGCCAGCGGTACGGCGGCGCTGCCCATTGATTTCAATGGGCAGGAGCGGTGAGTTCACCACTCCTTAAGCACTCTAAAGAAGCTGCTGGCAGGACTTTTTCTGACGCCCTGCCAGCGCACCGCTCCAGTGTGAATAGAGCAGCTGTTTGAGGGCGCATTGCAGGCGCTATTTTTAACGGTATAGCACCTGCAAAATGCCCTCAGTGTAAAAGGGGTCTAAGGCCCCTTTCACAC